>OY856410.1:1308134803-1308379803 GCA_963693085.1 Alisma plantago-aquatica
GGTGAGTCACTTGCCTTTATATCAAAGAATAGCTATCAAGTACATGTTAATCTAAATAATGAAGAATTCTTTTGTGAATGCAAGCTATTTGAGTTTTCTGGCATCTTATGTGGGCATATACTAAAAGTGATGCTTTATCTTAAATTTCATAAGATATCACCTCTATATGTGCTGAATAGATGGACTAGGGATGCAAAAACTACAACTACAGATCATTATGTCAAAGAGACTTGTGAAGTTGATGGTAGTACCCCTTTGGGTAGGTACAACTCACTTTGTAGATCGGCAATGAAGTTAGTTGGTATAGCTTCTAAGCACAAAGACAGTTACCTTGAGGTGCACGAGCTTTTTGAAAAAACCTATGACAACATCATGTCCTTGCAAAAAGATATGGGAATTTCTTGTGAAGAAGACTTGCCATCGTCTCAAACTCACATTCCAACACAAGGTAGTCAATGTGTGCTCCAGATTCAAGATGTGGAAGATGGAATGGAAGTAAGAGATCCACCTCCATCACATTGTAAAGGAAATAGGAAGCCACAAAGGTTTAAGCCACAAGCCGAGTTAAAGGCAAAAAGACAAAGGACATGCAGTACATGTAACGGAAAAGGGCACAATAGTCGTACATGCAAATCCGGGGTTAGTTTATTTATTTCATTTTTATTCTACTTGTTTTATTAGATTTTCATTTTACTGGTCACTCATGCTATGAAAATTTATTCAGGTTGGCAAGGATACATCTGATGCTCATGATCTTCACCAAGTTTGTGAGACCGAAGAAGAATAAGATGCAGGTTGATGCTCATCATCAATTTGCCTAGGGGTCTTGTAACCATTTATGTGATGCAACTATGTATTCATGTATGACACTCATTGCAATGTATTCATGTATGCACGTTCAGTGCTGATGTATTAATGTATGCACGCTCAGTGCTGAAACGAAAAATTCTATTCTTACTGGATCTTTTCTGTAATGCTTATCCAAAATTCTGAAATGAATGGACTTGTTGTTGGATTTAGTTCAGTTCATGTTTGGCTCGAATGTTGTTGGATTTCTGTAATTTTTCAAGACTAATGGTTACAAAAGGCTAGTGGATTTCTATAATTTTTCAAGACTAGTGTTAGTTCAGTAGTACTTGAGGTTTGCAAATAGTGCCAAAAGGCTAGTGGTTACAAAAGCCAGTATGTTGGCTTACTACTGCTCGGGAGTATGCAATAGCTCTTGGTGCTGCCTAGCTATGTGTGTAAATCCAATTCATACTTTAGTTCATACTTTAGTTCTTTTTAGATTAAATCCAATTCACTTTGGTGGTGTATGTAATTGAGTCTTCATGTATGCCTAGCTCTGTGTGTAATTCAGTAGTACTTGAGGTTTGCAAACAGTAACAAAAGGCTAGTGGTTACAAAAGCTAGTATGTTGGCTTACTGCTGCTCGGGAGTATGCAATAGCTCTTGTTGCTGCCTAGCTGTGTGTGTAAATCCAATTCATACTTTAGTTCATACTTTAGTTCTTTTTAGATTAAATCCAATTCACTTTGGTGGTGTATGTAATTGAGTCTTCGGTGAAACCAATACAATAGTCTTTATTGGATTGTCATTACAGTACAATAATGTGATATGTGGTGTATGTCCAACAAGTACAAGATTAATCCATTAATTTTCTTCAAGTACATACTCGACAAAAGTGTCAATGGAACGCACAGATCTCCAACAGTACTATAATTTGCTGCATATTAAATCTGTTGCTTTTTCAAGTGCAAAGATCTCTGCAAATCTTCATTGCTGAATTAATCCATTAATTTTCTTCAGTAGCATACAACTAACCCTTAGTTCAATTCATGATCTGGTTGCCCTTAGTTCAACTCATACGCTTTCCTTGAACTATCTAGTAAATCCCACCAATGCATTAAAGCCAAATGTCATCTTCAGGTGGATTCCATGTATCCCATTTCAATTACACAAAGTATGTATGTGTTGCTGCATATTGTCTAGGCTTCTCAGATTTCCCAGACCACCACGTTGCAACATGTAGGTAGGCCAATTCTATTTTGCAGTGTTCAATGGTAGGTAACACACAAGTAAAATAGTAGGTAACATTCAGACTGGAACATATCCAGTACAGGATCGACAAAGCTTCATAGGGTGGATCACATCCATTTTTACATTCAGACTGGAACACACAAGTAAAATGGTAGGTAACATTCATTCATTCAGTGTCAATGGAACGCACAAGTAAAGCCAATGGTGGGTACATTCATTAATTCAGAAACTAGTACAAATATTCATAGATTACAACTCCAAACAACTCCAACCACAACTACACCACACTTACTAACTACAACACACTTACTAAACCATACTACATACTCGTTCTTTGTTAATACCCACAACTTACTAACATGGTCCTGCATACACAACAAGAAAAAAGACTCAATAAGCCACCAATACAGCTACACAACACCTATATTTGGTAACAACTTTTTCTTCCCTCATTGTAGACATCTTCAGTCCTTCTTCAAGCCGTTTCATCTTGATAATATATTCCCTAGGAATTTTTATGGGTTCATCAACCCATTGGAAGAATCGGCAATGAGCAGTTCCCTACACACAAAAATGAAAATCAATACATGCTTACTGAACTCAAAATCGGTAATTGAAGATGCCATTCATTGGTTGAAACCTGTTTGTTGAAGTTGGGACAACCAAGAAATTTTCGGCCATAATTCTTCGCAGTCCAGGCTGTCTTAGCCTGAAGTACCAAACCACAGTAGCAATGCTGGCTAAAGATTCCACTCCCATTAAATGCTCTTGAACAAACGGAACCATTGTTGCTTCCAACTCCCATCATAGTAGGGATTCAGATCAACAGGTAGACGAACGAAAGAAGGGGGGGGAGATCTAATGGGGAAGACGACCTAAAGAGGGAAGAAGACCACTGGCAGCACAAAGATGCCCAAATCAGAAAATCACCTATCACCTGGGAAGCCGGATGATCCTCAGTGGGTCACTTCTTATTATATCGGGTCACCTTGTGCTGGAGATGCCTACTGCTGCTCGGATTGTTGGCTTACTACTGCTCGGGTGCTAGCCGAGATCGCCTCTACTGCTCTGCTGCTCACAACCGGCGGGGGAGCTAGACAGTGGGCGGGGGAGCTAGAGGGCGGCGGAGACAGAGGAGCTAAAGGGAGGCGAAGACAGCGGGCGGCGGAGCGCGATGCCGCTCACAGCCAGTCGGTCGCCAGCTCGCCAATGCTGCCAGAGCCGACAGAGGAAAACAGGAGGGAGAGAAGAGCGGGGCAGAGATAGGGCTGAGATAGCGGAGAGAGAGAGTCGGGTGACAGTGGGAGAGGGTGGACCCAGACGCCTGTGATGCCTGTAACATGCCTGTGACAAGCGTTAGTGGGTGGGATTGTTCCCAGCCGCAGATGAAAATCGGGGGAAATCTAAGGGTTTAAAAGTTGATTGTATCTCAGCCCCAATACACTTAAGTGTATCCCAGCCTATCTCTCTCTCTCTCTCTCTCTTTCTATATATATATATATATATATATATATATATATATATATATATATATATATATATATATATATATATATATATATATATATATATATATATATATATATGCACTACTACAGAAATGGCTTATAAAGCCACTTTTTAAGGTGTCGGTTGTATACAAAAACCGACACCTAATGTCTACAGTGTCGGTTGAAAACATAAACCGACATCCAATCTGCAAAGATCGACCAGACACGGGTACCACTTTTAATAAGTGTCGGTTAATTAATAAACAACCGACACCTAAACTCAACCGCCAAACCCAAAATTCCAGTGAAAAAATTGGCTCCAAAAGTTTACATATGGCGTTGGTTCATAACTAAATAACCGACGACTAAAGGGTATTCGCGAGACAGGAATAGTTGTCGGTTGTCTTTTACTCAAAAACCGATGACTATAATGTAGTATAGGTGTCGGTTTTTGGAAAAGAACCGACACTATAGGTTTAGTTGTCGGTTTTTTTAACTAACCGACACTTATTGTGAACTTAATAGCTCACCAGCGACCGATTTTCCCCTTTCCCTGTTTCATTCCCGATCGATTTCCCTAACCTCCTAACCTTCAGTGATTTCTTGCTGCTTCCTGCCGCCGCCGCCGCCCCTCCCTGCCCGTCGCCGCCGCTCCCTGTCCGTCGCCCGTGCTCGCCCATCGTCACCGTCTCTGCGAGAAGCTGTCGCCGCCCGCCCGCCCGCCGGCCGCCCTCTCTGCCATCGTCGGTAGCAGCTAGGACCGGCCGCTCCTCTCATCGCCTCGCCGCCCTCTTCGCCGCTCCTCTCCTCGCCGCCGGCAGCTGCTAGGACCAGCCGTTGCTCCTCTTTCTTCAAGGTGCCCGCCCTAGCATGCCTTCTTCTTCTTCCTCTGCTCCTCTTCTCTCAAGCTGCCTGCCCTGCTGCTGGGCATTTTTTTTTAATTTATTTACTTCTCTCAAGGTGCGTGCCTGCTCATACACATATTGATGTACATAGAATAAATGCTAAAAAGGTGTGATTTTAAGGTTTAGGTACTGATTTTTTGCTTCTACTGAGCTGAATCCTCTATTGTCTATACAATATATACATGTTCTATGATAAGCCTTAGTTAATTTAATATGCATACTTTGTATGTAAAACATTGTAATCGGGTACTGCTGTATATCCAAGTAAATTACATGTAACTAATCATGACATAGATTTTAGAATGCATACTTTGGTTAAATGTACTGCTGTAATTTTTGATCAAGTGATGATATGTAAATGTAGCAATAAGTTAGTAAGGTATCAATGATAAGTCTGTTGTAATGTGATGCAAAATAGTTATTGTATCATGCATATATACTTAATACTTTTTAAAGACATCAATAATCACCCTAACTTGAAGAACTAGGATTTTAGAATGCCAATCATGCTTTTAAAGACATCAATAATCACCCTAACTTGAAGAACTAGGATTTTAGGTATAAGAATGACAACACATTATTTGTTGGCCTAGAAACCCATCCAAGATTTACTCATTAGGAGTAAATCTTAGATAGTTTCCAGTTTGGGACTGTTCTTAAACACCTAATCTCGCTTAGGATGTAAGTGTATATAATGTGTGTTGGGTTTTCAAGAAAATTTCCACAACATTTCCCCGTTTGTTCTCTAAGTACATATGTACTTGGAGAACAGCGGGGAAATGCTGCCGAAATTTTCTTGAAAACCCAATACACATTATACACTTACTAGTGAGATTAGGTATTCAAGAATGGGATAGGTGGTACACATTTATTATATATAAGAATGACATCACATGTATTTGTTAACCCTAGACCCTAATCTTGTCCTAATATATACTTGTTTTCTCTTTGATCATAGAATGGATAGATCATGGATGTCCATTTGCAATCGCTGCACCCCAGAGTTTATTTCTGGTCTTGACCAGTTTATTAGATTTGCCGAGGAACATAGGAAACAACCTGGAGATAGGTTCTACTGTCCATGTAGGCATTGCAGTAACCACTTGAAAGTCAACACTGGTGACGAAATCAAAACTCATGTCATGTGCAACGGGATTATACAAGGCTATACAGAATGGCACTGGCATGGTAGATTTCAAACCCGAAACCAGTGGATGTCGATAGCAGTGCTTGTGTGTAAGAAGAAATTGCCTACGATGACGTAGATGTGAATGAACCATTTCCAGTAGACATCGTTGATGCGATGCTGGATAGTTGTGGGGTAGAGCACACCGATCCACCTCCCATTTTTAGAAACATTGTGCATGATGCTGAGATGCCGTTATACATAGGTTGTACTAAGTTTACGAAGCTTAGCGTTGTCTTGAGATTGTATAAGTTGAAAGCTAACAATAGATGGAGCGACAAAAGCTTCACGTCATTGCTGTCTTTGTTGAAAGAAATGCTTCCTGAAGGAAACGAGCTTCCAATCTCAACATACCAGGTAAAGAAATTGTTGTGCCCAATGAGAATGGATGCCAAGAAGATACACGCATGCCCGAATGATTGTGTATTATTTCAAAAGGACTATGCGGATTTGAAAGATTGTCCAAAATGTGGTGCGTCACGGTATAAATTGACGACTTCGGGGGAGTCCAAAACTGGTTCTCCTGCCAAGGTGATGTGGTATCTACCTATAATATCACGGTTTCAACGCTTGTTTGCCAATCCGATAGATGCGAAGAATTTGAGGTGGCATGCAGATGTTAAGAAAAATAATGATGGGATCCTACGACATGCGTTTGATTCCCCACAGTGGAAGAAGATTGATCTATTGTACCCTGAATTTGGTGAAGAAGTCAGGAATCTAAGACTTGGGCTTTGTACAGACGAGATGAATCCGTAGGGGACATTGAGCAACCAACATAGCACTTGGCCAGTCATGTTTGTTATATACAATCTTCCTCCCTGGCTATGTATGAAAAATAAGTATGTAATGCTGTCATTGTTGATATCGGGCCCTAAACAACCTGGAAATGACATCGATGTTTATCTTGAACCTCTGATTGATGACTTAAAGAAACTCTGGGGTAAAGGTGTGATGACCTATGATGCTTCACGAAGAGAGACATTTTGTTTGCATGCTATGTTGTTTTGCACTATTAATGACTTTCCAACATATGGGAATTTGTCTGGATATAGTGTCAAAGGAGCTAAAGCGTGTCCTATATGTGAAGAGAACACTGATTCAACAAGACTAAAACATGGCGGTAAGAATGTATATCTTGGTCATCGAAGGTTTCTTCCAAAATTCCATCCGTATCGTAGGAAGCGCAAAGCATTCAATGGATTGAATGAGGAACGGAGTGCACCTAAACCTATATCAGGGGAGGTTGTTTATGAAAGAGTAAAAGACATTGTCAATGAATTTGGTAAGAGATCACAATGTACTACACGGAGTGACAATTCTTCATTCAAGAAGAAGTCAATATTTTGGGATCTTCCTTATTGGAGTTCTTTGATAGTCAGACATTGTATCGATATAATGCACATTGAGAAAAATGTCTGTGATAGCATCATTGGTACTCTGTTAAATATACCAAGTAAGACTAAAGATGGGATAAAATCCATATTGGACCTACGTGAAATGGGAATAAGGTCAAAATTAATAGAATTACGTGAAATGGGTAATAAAAGAACATACTTACCTCCTGCTTGTTACACGTTGTCTAGAAAGGAGAAGAAAGCTTTTTGTGAATGCTTGGTAAATGTTAAGGTGCCACATGGTTACTCATCCAACATCCGTAGTTTGGTATCAATGAAAGATTTGAAGTTGATAGGTCTTAAATCTCATGATTGTCACACTCTAATGCTACAAATATTGCCCGTGGCAATTCGATCTATATTGCCGAAGCATGTAAGGTTTGCAATCACCAGACTTTGTTTCTTTTTCAACAGTCTCTGCAGCAAAGTTATTGACCCTGAGACTCCCGATAATTTACAAAGAGAAGTGGTTGTTACCCTATGTCAGCTTGAGATGTATTTCCCTCCTTTGTTCTTTGATATCATGGTACATCTTATTGTCCACTTGACTAGGGAAGTGAAAGTCTTGGGACCGGTTTTTTTGCATTGGATGTATCCCTTTAAACGATACATGAGTGTTTTTAAAGGTGATGTTCGAAACCGCTATCGGCCTGCAGGGAGTATAATTGAAGGTTATGTGGCGAGAGAGGTTATGGATTTCTACAATGACTATCTCAGTGGTAATGACACTCCTGATAATGACAAGAATATTTACAAGCTATTTGGCAAAGGAATTTTGGGTTCACGTGTGAAAGTAATCAGCCGTGAGCAGTTGGAACAAGGTCATTTGTATATTTTACACCACATGGACGAAGTGAACGTTTATATCGAGGAACATACCAATTTCATCAAAAGACAATATCCTCGAGCCAATACAATGTGGCTTGCTAGAGAGCATAACAAGACTTTTATTAAGTGGTTTGAAGATAAAGTCTTACATCAACTATCTCAAACACCAGATGATAGTACTGAAACTATCAAATGCCTCGCCTTTAAACCAAAGTTGACTGTTATGTCTTATGAAGGGTATGACATTAATGGATTCACATATTACATAAAGCGCCAAGATGATAAGAGTGTCGTCCAAAACAGTGGGGTCACCCTTCAAGCATCGACTATGTTTTTTGCAAGTGCAAAGGATAAGAGTCCACGTGAAGCTAAAATGTCATATTATGGTGTCATTGAAGACATATGGAAATTTGACTACATAGATTTCAGAATTCCGCTCTTCAAATGTAATTGGGTTGATAACACTAAAGGAGTTATAGTGGATGAATTGGGTTTCACTTTAGTGAACTTTGAAAAGATTGGCGAGAAGGCTGAACCATTCATATTGGCATCACAGGAGAAACAAGTATTTTATATCGATGATCTTGCAAATGATAAATGGTCGGTTGTTCTTCATGGTAAAAGATAGTACGTTGAAGATCCTATAGATGAAGAACAGTACTATGATAAGTATGATGACTCCAGTCCATTCTCAGTTGGGTTTCCAACACCAAAAATGGTAAAATACAACTCTTACAGCAATCATTCGAATATTGATTATTTGTATTGTTTACTTAAGTACAAATTTTTGTTTTGGCGATTAGCGGGAGCTGCACGAGCTGAGGAAACAAGGAAAGTTCATCCCTGAGGGCACAAGGGATGAATTGACAGTTGCTCTGGGTAACCCAGAGCATCCTGGACGTGTTAGGGCTGCAGGCGCTGGTGTGGGCATCAAAGCTTTTTTGGGGCCATCCCAGCGCAAACATGTCCCAAAAGCGGGACTTTCACAAGAAGAGGTAACATATTTTTTCCTTGTAGATGTTACTGTAAAAGATAATTCAAAAAGTAGAATTTGACGTTTCTTTTATCCATGTATAGGTGGATAAGCTATTTGACAGGAAACTCGAAGAAAAACTCGAAGAAACAATGAAAAAGTGGCAGGCATCTCAGACTGCCACTTACCAGACAATACCTACTACAACCTCTACTCCTACTCCTACTGCAGAGGTTGGGAGTAATCATGTAGACCCACCACCTAGCACATCCACTGTAAGTATTTTTATGACATAGTAACTAGTTTTTTAATTCAAGATGATACATATATATGAAATTGTAGTCATTTCAAAAAAAATGATATGTATATATGTATATAACATTCTTTACACAAAAATTTGTAGGGGTTGAAGCCATGCCGTCTAAAAAGTAAAGAATATGTCGTGGCAGAGGCGCCGGCTTACCCATCCCTACCAGGGGAAACGTGTCACGAGTCTCCAGTACCAGCTGGTTGGATTCGGGTGAGCCCGATACATATATTCCCCCAATTTCTGGAACTTCCACTGCCATATGCCCACCCAGATTGTGAAACGCTTGGTGAGGCAGTAGGCGGAGTGATATTGTGGGAAAAAGTGTATGTCTTCTTTACTGAAAAGGTGTGGTAAATTTACATTACGTTCAATTGTTAGTGTGTGTATATGCTGGCAGTTGATCTGAAATTATTATATATATATACAGGTTAAAAAGAAGACACCCACAACATCTAGGCCTCCACTTCCACCTCCTGCATTACCTAGTTGGGTTCCACAGGACCTACCTGTCTCGTTAGGTCCTAACTGTAGGGGTATGGCAATATGGTTAGGGGAACATGATATAAACTCCCCTATAATTGTTTCTTCTGATTCAGATTCTATAGGTCAGTCATACGAAACAAAACTATTTATACAAGATATTTTGGAGTTGTTTCGATATGATTGGCTAAATACATCTGTGATAGAGCTATGGATAAGGTGAGATATTCTTTATACATCCATATACCTTGTGTATGATCTGGTGATCTGGTTTCTTATTTATTAATGCATGCGTAATTAATACATATTTTGCAGCTACTTAGACAACATATGTGTAGATTTTGGATTCGAACATATAGGGTTTTTGATTCCATCCTTGATTAGTCTAGTAGCTAAAGACCCTACATCAGTTCAACAATACTGCTGTGAGGCTTTTTCAATTTTTGCTGTAAAAAAGAAGACGGTGATAATGGCTCCATTCAATGTAGAGTAAGTTTACTTTGCTTATTATAATTTGGACTTAAGAAAATTATATTTTATTGTGGATTTTGAGTTATTAATTTTTAACTTTTTTTCCTCTAGGGGTAAGCATTGGGAGTTATTGGTTATTGCCCCCGAGACGTTCACTATGTATTATCTAGATCCTAAGGGGGGTAAATTGAATACAAGATTTGGACACAAAATGAAAATGGCAATATTTCGGTGAGAAATATTTCATTTTTCATATCCGTTAACATATGTTATTACATTACTATTTAATTGCAATGTTCTGTATTACATTAACATGTAGGGGTTTTGAGGAGTACAAAAAGGCTGGAGGAAAGGTCCCCACGAAAAAGAACCAGCAAATAATTTGGAAGAACGTGAAAGTAAGTTCCCGACTGCAATATATGTATATATTATTTATGTGAACAATGCTTAATTAGTTGTAATTTTTAATATTTTGTATGTTTGAATTTATAGTGTGCTACACAAGACAACGGATGGGCATGTGGATACTATGTCATGCGATATATGCACATGCTTGTCAAATATGCCGCAATGGACATCGATTGTATTGCTGAGGTATTATATAGTCTCATTAGATAATATGAAATATATCAATCTTATTTATAGCTCATTAATTATATATATACATCACTCTTTGCAGGTGTTTAAAACTGACCCCACTACAGGAAAGGACTTACCAGATGTACATGAGCCCTATACGATGGGAGAATTAAATGAAGTAGTAGAAGAATGGGCAACAACCATACAATTAGTGGGGCCTTTAAAATATAATTGGGATCCTGATAGCGAATAATGACTAAACAATGATACTTTGTAAATGAATTTCTGAATTATAATATATGTGTGAATGTTTCTACATGTTTGGATGTTTCAACATGTGTTTGAGTGAAAATGAATGAAAGTGTTGGTTGCTATATGAAGTGTACATGTGTGAATGTGAATCAATGGAACTACATATTGCTAGCATGTGTGAATGTTTATAAATGTGTGAAAATAAAATGGAACTGCAGGTTGCATTGCTATATGCATGTGCTACTTTTTTATTGTTAATTGTGTAGGTTTGCGGCCTGTTGTCGGCTGATATCAATGGATGTCGTAAAACCTGCAGTTCATAACTGAACTGAACATGTTTCTCATCCTGCGACCAGCCACAGCAGGTCTGCAGACTGACAGAAAAAAAAACCAATAGGCGTCGGTTATTTGTAAATAACCGACACATAATGTTATAGTGTCAGTTTTTTTACAAATAACCGGCGTCTATTTCGTGTGGCGCGAAGATATATGGTGTCGGCTATTTGTAAATAACCGACACTGATAGTGCCCAAGATGGCGCCCTTTCTGTGGCGCGAAGGGTTTGGTTGTCGGTTATTTGTAGATAACCGACACTGATGGTGCCCAAGATGGCGCCCTTTCTGTGGCGCGAAGGGTTTGGTTGTCGGGTTCTTACCTAATAATCGACGCCTATAGTCTCATGATGGTGCGTTTTCGGTGGCGCGCGAAGAGTTTGGGTGTCGGTTTTGGAACCGACACCTAATGGTTGGACTTTTAGTGTCGCCCACATAGGTGTCGCTTAGAAACCGACACTAAAGGCTTTAAATAACCGACACTAAAGGTAGGTTCTGTAGTAGTGATGGCCGTTCATTCAATACCCGCGCTGGTAGTCTGGAGTTCGCTACTCGACAGCCAAAAAAGTAACTGTTCTACCAGAAAAGTAATAATACTATAAAAAAAGTAACTATGTTGATAAGAAAGTAACTATATGACTAAAAAAGTAAAATCAGTACAAAATACACAACAAATTTATATGTAGTCATGTTTTGAAATCTACTGATGCAAATGTAACTATCTATGCATAAAATTTAACAATTTGCAAGGTAAAGTAACCCTCTACATGTCAAAAGTAAGAAACTTAAAAAAAAAAAAAACTAAAATGGGGGACGGGTAGCTACCCGAGCGGGTATTAAAGATGATCCCTATATATACACACACGTTAGGCATGACTGGTACTCCTTTCTCCTTGGAGTTTGACAGGCATGATTTGGGCAGCGGGCACTGTACGCTTTACTAAGCGTGGAAATACAAACATGGGTAGCGCCATGTGGCATTGTAGTGATATCATTTATTTATTTCCTAGAAACAAAAATCATTTTAAAGATTTGTGTTGCTATTGAGATATCTGTTAGGGTCATTCTAATTTGCCACAATAGATGTGAGGCTCTTTTTGTCTTTGAAATATACAGTATGGTATAATGGCGTCCTCCATCATTAAGTGGCTTGGCCCTGTATATATCCACACTTCTACCAAATCCATACGTCCCTATGTGCTGCGCAATCCAACGAGGAAGATTACGAGATTCGGTAAACTTAATCGAGCATATCCAACAACGTTTGCTGAAATGAATCTTTACGGAAGTCTTCCGCGACTAAGCACGTGATTCATATTCAATTGCGTGCCGATGGAGGTTCTCCTTCCACCGTAGCCGGTGGGGGTGATCGCCTGGGATGAAATCCGCGTCGAGCCGTCGATCGCCCATGTAGCGGTTGGGTACATTGTAAAAGCAAGAACAGAAAAGCGGCGGTCATCACCAGTAAACGATATACGATTTATGGCGTTGTACTCCGTCGTCGCTCACGTGTATCAGATTAAAGAAAACAGGACACAGTTGCATGCACGATTGATATTCTTAATTATTTGCTAGCTTTTTGATTCCTCCTACACCGCATATGTTCTGTTCAAGTAGTTCGTGGTAGGAGAACAAAGACAAACAGAGAAGAAAGGAATCGCGAAACAAATTGGATGAATGGATGGCACCACAAAAAGCTAGTCTTCATGACTCATAAGTTATATAATGTTTGTTACAAGAGAGCATTGTAAAATATGCATAAGGAATATTTATACAAATATTATTTACCTGTAAATAGTCGGCATATACATAAATTCGAGAGGAGCAACAAGAACAATTGAAGTAGGAGAACTAAAAAAGAAGTTGAAACTTTGTTGATCAGACCGTATTTAAGGATTTGCTTTAAATAAATCAACGCCTCGCAATCAAGTGCGAGAGGGTCACCGACGCATTCTTTCCAAGGTTTAATTTGATCCACAACTTTGGTAGGCACTTGAATCGAAGTTAACAGTAACCAAACCTCAAGTCAGTCGTTGGCTTGACGTAGAGCATACTTCACAACAACAACACAAATAAGCACTATTAGGCACACAAGCAGTACAAGCATGTAGGTAATACTAACATGTGGGCACAACTAGCATGCATGCAGCACTACTCCATAGAGAGAGGGGAAAATGACCGGGTTTCAATGAATTAATATCTCCCACCGTCCTATTTAAAATAGCAGTAGCTGACTCAAACATGTCGGTTTACATAGACTACATGTGCATGCCAGTCTACCAGTCTATTGAGGGTTGCATACGCATGTGCTTGAGTAGTGACTTGGTTTTGGGTTTTCACAACATTTTCCCACAAAGTCCAACGTGTATAGAAATCTATCATCCATGTATATATTGTGCATTCAACAAAGGTACCTTTCAGATTTGAACTAATGCCTAAGTATCCATCATTTCCCTCAAAAGAATATAGGTAAACTAATATCTTGAACCTGAAACTTGGGTGTGATAGCATTTACTTGTAACAACGTAATAAAATACTGTGATTTGTGTTCTAGGGTTGATGCATTAAGGCCATCATCCATATCATACATCATGATTGACTTCATGAAACAACCCAATCCCCTTGTTCTAGTCTAATAACATTAATCATTTAGTCGGACATCTCCTAGGATGTAGTGCTAACATTTTGTGATAAGACTTGACCCCATTAAGAGAAAATTATCTTACTAAACTTACAATACATGATAGTAATATGTTTCTAGGGGAGAGACACAAGAACGCTTATGGATCAAATTTTACATTGTGCCATCAAATTTATCCGAGAAGTTGCTACTACCACATTGAACCTAGTTCCTCGGATCTCTACTCAGTTAGATTGGATTGCCACCGCTACGAATAATTTGGTATTTTCGTCTCATTCCCAACCTAAATTTCTCAACTTAGTCCAAACTAAGGCTCTTTGTCAAGGGGTTGACTGTATTATAATAGGATCCAACAAGTCAACATCTAGAACCCCACTAGACATTAACTCCTTTAGAGACATTAGTTTGATTTGGATGTCTCTATTTTTAGTTGTATTTAATACTCTTTATCATAAAAATTGTTGTTATACTATTACCATGAATAGAGATTGTCTGAAGCGACCTCTTTACCATAAGTAAACTAGGCATAAGCTCATGTAGCCATTCAACTCTCATGTTTCATCTGAAGCACACGACTCATCTTAAAAGGTGCTCCAAGACAATATGATATGTTTCTTAGACCTCCAAGTAATACCATCTCCATACAATTGAAATACACGTCGAAGACCCTATTGCTCCTAGTGTTCTTAGCAATACGAGTTGCATCACTGTATCCTTCCAATACATTAGTATATTTACCAAATATGACACAAGGGATGGGTTCTTATAATGTACACCAGTACTCTATCAAAATCTTTCTAGAGAAATCGATTGGGACAAATTGTGTACCTACTTGACTTCCACATCTAAAAATAAGAGTCTGGTCGTGCATAATTAATAAACTATATCAAACTTTCAATAATTTGGGAGTACCTCAATTGAGACACAAGAATAATGTCTAGCCAGAGTATCCCAGGTGGTAAGAGCTCGGTACGTCCCAATGAAAGACCCAAGTTTGAATCACGCCAAAGGCACTTTGTGGATGGCACTCCATGTTGATTGAGTGTGGGAGGGGGTGACTGGACCACACTCTCTCAGGCCTCAAGAGTTTAGCATGCCAGGGTGGGTCCAATAGTGCCCCCAGGGTTCCCTTGGTAATCTAACAAAAGACACAAGAATAATTGTCCCACCGTTTTCTACACAAAGTGAGATTACCCAAAACAAAGCGCAGAACTATCACTAATAATAATACTACCATAAAACATGGTAAATTAAAACCAATCTCATAACATGATTCGATTTGATCAACTCACAATTGAATCCATAAAATATTGCCACTTTCATTTCATTCATATTAAAAGTATTACACACCATTATTCATTGTCTATCTAGCCATCACTTATTACATATAATCATCTGCTCATGTATACAAAACATGTATGTACCACTATGGAAAATAGCCAAAAACTCAAAACGATGTACAATTTTCACAAAACACCCCAAGGACCTGAGTGCACAAGATGACATGTAGCACTCTATTACTAGACACTAGTTGCATATCCATGATTCAACAGCTACAGATCCTTTTATTTCCAGTCTCAACCACACGATCTTTCTTTCAGCATACACGTCCACCTAATAAGAAAAGTGGATCCCACAGGGAGAGACCCAAGTCCCACTGTGAGATATAACTCTTTGCTAACATCTATTATGAGTAGAAATAAACTAAACATGAATTTATACCATTAATAGATAAATAGGTTCATTAGATAATATGAACAAGGCATTTATCACTTGTTTAAGCAGTTCAAGTATCTACAATTGAGCAGTAGAATATCTCATGCTATTAGAAAGAATATGACAAACACGTACAATTGTTATGAAATAAATAGTACAAGAAATAGAGCAAGGGGGTTATCTAATGCTATTTGTGTATGACCCTAAGCATTAACACTACATGGATGTGTTACATCTTCAATTATTATTCCCTGAGGATTTGAGGTGTACCACTCAAATCCAACTGACCACTGCTAAGTTGAAATTAGTATGTTACAAATTCAATTGAAGAGTCAGACTCCATGATCATCGCCAATACTACTCGGTTAGTTCAACTCTGCAACGCAATGACATATAGCCATACTGCAAAAGACAACAACTTATAGTCAAAGTTATAGTCTTGTAAAGACAACAACTCATAGTCAATGTTATGGTCTTGTAAAATAACTAGCATGCCTTGGTACATGGCACAATGCTATAGAATAGGCTCACACATGGTCGTTCTATAATAAATGTCATATCACTATTTCAACAATTTAAGGATATAGGGAGATATCTCCACTGATACCTCACATATTCAAAAATATGGGCTCTGAGTTTCCTATAGGAATTATTCATTTTACCATCTAGCTAACACTGATGCTGAAAATGGATCTATGGTATAAGGCAACTACATGATTATAGTTTCACTTTATTAGTTATGCCAATTGGGTGAATTAAGGCTTCATCATACAAGTGGACATACAAAACCCTAATTCAATTCTAAAAGCATAAGTATGATACAACTTTAGAAGATATAAAATGTATAAGTGTGTACTTGTCACATCATCTCAGAGCAACATTGTCTCACTTCCTTAAACAAGGCCATCAACATTACCATATGTTAACACTGCCATATTAGGCTGCTCATTATTATCACATCACTGGGGATAATAATCCCTTATCCCATCACTAGAGGATATACCTCACAGTAGGCATCAATCCTTCACTAGGTTATAAGACCAATCACATTATTCTTGTAACTCATTAATATATCATCATGTCTCATTAGTCATATAAGCATCACATGTATCACATCACATATATACCATAGAATCATTAGCTATGATAACCATCACATCATGCCTCATCTACATATAATCATCACCTATATCATATCACATATACACCATAGCATTTATTAGCTATGATAATAATCTCACCTAAAAATGAACTTAATACAAATATAGAGAGAATACTCATTGTTATCTCATCATTTTAAACACTTTAGGCAATGTAAGCAATGCATCATATGTCCCCTAAATTTATGTTTAGGGTTTCATGATTAATCACATAAGGTTCCATGACACTATTTAATTACAAAACTCTAGTTTCATTACTTCCCACGAGTTTAGAGTGTATCAGGGTTAAGCACTATAATTATAACTCAATGTGCACATTCACATATTTAAAATTCTAGTGCACTTCATCAAGGCTCATGGTCATCATCTGGTATCATTTAGTCATATTCATATCATGTACTAGATATGACACTCAATTAACCTGCAAGATAGAACCATACAAGTAGGAGAGAGAGAGAGAGTATAATTACATGTTATCCATCCATGCACGTTTAATAGTTATATCATACCCTTGGTTTAGGATTAGGGTTCACTCACATAGCCATTTAAAGTTTACATCATGATTATTGCACCAAACCCTAAATAAGTCATGTCCACTTTCTTGGAGCATATTAGGGATCAAAGGACATGATTAGAGCTTAAAATCATTACCTAAACATGATTTGGTCCTGGTATCTACAACACTATGTATCATCATTACTTACATATGTAAGTATACCATCTCATTATGTCAGACATATGTCATGACCATGCATCATACAAATATATCAACCATGCACCAACATGATATTGAAACCCTCTATCAATAAGATGTCTCAACATTACATTACACTTGTATTACTACCTCTCTCAAGATCATTAATAATAGCACATCACTATGGGATGTCAATCCCTCAATCACATCATCAGACTCGTTCATGTAATTCCTTCCTTGTGGTAACACATTATATCTCTGACATGCTCATAATCACCACCTTGTATTTTACAAAGCTCAACATAACATTTATATAGCTATGCCAGTCGTCTCACCTACAATATTAGAGTTAAATAAACATAAGAGAGAGAAAACACTATCATGGATTACAGTCTTCCATTACAGTGAGCACATATATCATATTATCACATGATTGAGGTTAGGGTTTGTTCATAGCTCAATTTAGGATTTTCATAACGTTATGTAAACACTAAACCCTACTCCCATCATCTGCCACATTTTTTGAGAGCACTAGCATAAGAACCATCAGTAATGATTAGCCATTTATAATTACAACACCTTATGTGAGACATTACACTATGTGTTATCCATGTACACAAATATGTGTATCAACATTGCTGACTCACACAACATGGTGTATTGACCTGCAATGCATGATTGGTGTGTCATGGTTTACGACGCGTGAAGACCCTGTCTAGGCCTGCAACACACATAGGGTGACTTGCCCACGACACATGGACGTTTCAATCGTGAAGCATGCAGTGTCCTAACGTGTGCAGAGTCGCAACACGAGCCGAGTATTTCCCACTCACCTGCGATGGGTGTAGCTCATACCTTGCTCATGACACACTCAACATATCCACCTCTATGTGTGCATGGCTTGTCTTTTCAGTGGCGCACTCAACGTCTTGACCGTGACGCGTGTAGGGTCGCAACGTTGTGTTATGACTAGTTTAGCATGCATCAATAATGCTTGGTGTTGTTAGGGTTTGAAATCACCATCTATGCATGGTGTCGACCTAAGGGAAGACCAAGGGATGTCTTGACATCATGTTAGCCTAATATACAACATCTAAATAACATCAAATAGGTCGAGACATCTGATTAACATCAAGGAATACCAACCACCAATAGGGCGAGTAACACCCTAGATCATCGTGCTCATCAACCCTAAGCTATGGGTCATAGGAGATCAAAAAAAGGACAATGTTTGAAAAAAGACCACCACATTATGTATGAATTTAATCATATTCAAAACCTAATATTAATCATGATTAATGAACCATCTATCAAGCATCTCAGATCTATAGATAATAATCTAAAGGGACACATCAATAAATCAATCACCACAAGAGTCGAGTATTATGATTTTAGGGTTTATAACAATAATAATTCTTTAAAGATTGCTACAATATTAAACCCTATACTATCCTTCTTCCTAACATATGGTGAAAGTCATAAATATTTGAAAACAACAACATATGATAAGGTTGAAGATGCAATAATAGAGGTAGGAAAAGTTATAAAACCCACCTATTTTGGAGAGAGCCAATCTCCCAAGATCTCCAAACAAGCATCAAGCTTTGACCAAAGAATCACTTCAAATTACAAACACCATGGTTAAGAAATTACTCAAGAAAAGGGCAAGAAAACCTAAGACTGAACCAGAGGAAAAAGAGAGAAAAGAGAAGGAACTTCCTCTCACTAGGGTACTATCTTATTATATAATGATTTATGACCCTTGTGAGAAAAAATCTCCAAGAAAAGTCACCATGGATGATCTACGTCCAAAAGGGATGAAAAAGATGGATATTTCAAAAGGGAAAACGTGATCCAAAGAAGAAGATCACTTACCAAAAGAGGAATCATCAATAATCCCCACCAAGATGTTGATCTAGCACAAGATCTTCAACATGCAAGATGGATCGACCACCCTAGCTTCAAGATCTGATCTTCCTTTCTCCTGAATCTCCAAAGACCATCCGAAGGAAGGAGAAAGAGTGTAGGTCTGAAAGGTTGTTCATGTGTGAAGATAAGGGGTTATATACCCAATGGAGGATGGAAGTGGAGTTTTTATGATGTGTCAACATAATAGATTATCAAGGGACACATGCCCATCAAACAAAAATCCTTTCAACCACTAAAATGCAATATTTGAAATGTTTATACTTATAAAGCAAAAGTGTCATGACCTACTAGGTTGGTTGTCACGTTGTCTCGGTCGAGACAATTCCTTATACATATCTAGTTTAAAACCCTAGCTCACATACACACATGGTCGAGACACTAGAGGACAAATTGTATCGACCAGCCAGCTCTAGGTGTCTCAGTTGATACCACACATCCAACACCATCTAGGTCAAGAATAAAACATCAATGGAAGGTGTCTCAGTTGAGACACTCCAAAAACACACCATAGGGTCGAGACATTGGTCTCTATACATGGGCACGTTCAATCAAAGTTGACACCAAGCAAACCCTAGAATCACCATGAGCTATCACATCACCATACATTATTCCAACAAGGTTCCTCATAGCACCACCTTCTCTCTTATGATGCTAAAACATAAGAAGCATTCTCAACATGTGACAATTTGCAAGATAGCTCCTTATCTTGGGTAAATTGCATTTTAGTCCAAAATAAGCAAATATAGCTCAAATAACATTCAAATAGGACCCAACTTGAAACATAAGTGTGTCACATGATATGGAAACACCTCAAAAGATTATATTAAAGTTCTAAGCATATCATTAAGCAAGGTAGCACAACCATGAACCCCTAATAATGATTTCACCCCCAAAATCCTACATGAAAATAGATGGATACTTTCCAAGCATCACGTCCTCAAACTCACACATGACATCTATGTCATAATGATGTCATTAAACTTTAACCAACATGATGTGCTTTGTCCAAAATTAACACATGATTTGTCATATAATACACACCCTCAATTAACTCTACCACTACTGGATGTAGAGTCAACTCTATGTCTAGTAACACTTCCTCAACATAGAAACACTGTACATACCTTTTACAACTCAGACGACAACTTTAACTTATAATTCCTCTTCTCAACCTTGCAACATCACAGAGTAAGATCCAAAAATCTCGGAGTTTAATATATCTATATGAGTTCAAAGGTATGGTTGTAAGTTTAAAGGTATTGACCATCAAATTCTCATTATTAGAACATAAACTTTATACTATAGGATTCATTATAAACCATTGGATGTTTTAACATTCATTCACAGTTATTGGATTAGATTTAACATTTCAAAATTATTAGTTGGTATGTAGGTTTAACCCTTGGATCATATAACCAAAGAAACCATTAGTTTAGGGATTAATTAAAGCAACTCATGATACCTAGTAATACCATAGTGTGGTAACCTGAACCACCATCGGTTGTGAACCATCATGTGATCATTGGATGATGGAGCCAATACTACCATCATTGAACGACCTCGGATTTTGAGCTTAAAATCACCATTGGTTCATGTAATCTTTAGGACACACTAAATATTATAATTATGTCTGCTTAGCATATAGTGACAAGAAAGATTTTCTACTCAAGGTAACTGTAACCCAAACCATTCCTTTATGTTTTAAAAAATATTATATAAATTTTTTCCCAAGCAGATATTGCAACTATTTACTTAACTCTTGCCTCTTCACTGACACCATTCTGTACGATCCATAAACCCTAACATATGATATCCATACTATTGGTTGATCACTGATAACCAGATTGATCTTAGAGTCAATCTTTCTAGGAAGCAAAACACTTAGGGTCTCATCAGAAAACATATCTGTGATTTTACATACAATTGGAACCTCTTGGATACTAGGATTCATCACCTTGGTATCCATTATGTGTGATAAAACATATCACATTCTTGCACCATAAGCATTTTAACTATCTCTATTGATACTAAACACATCGGTGGAGTCTTCCTATCATCTTGGAAGATCCACACAACATTGTTATTCACATATGTCACTACCTTGGAACTAAAGTCCAAGACCAACTGTTACTTTTCAAAGTATCCAACTCAAGGACACATCAAACCATCCACATCAGGTGATATAAGACTTACTTGAATGTCATATTCCTGGAAAGAAAGAACATAAAGGGGAACATACTTCCCTCATCACCAAAGTACCGCCTAGGGATTGCTAACAAGGAGAAGGGGATTACCAACATTTTTGGGCTATTATACATGTCTACTCATGTATCATTTTATCCTATTTTATCTAGTTTCCCTTGCCATTAGCATAGGAATTTTAAATAGAAACACATATCATTACTCCTTTATTGTTTTTTCATCATTTTCATCTATATATTAATGTATTACCATGTTTTACAACTTCGCATTAAGAGATAGATCATTATTCTTCGCATGTTGTATATTGAATAGGGATTATCTCCCTATTTTCTATCACACATAATAAGGATTGCACCTTTAACTTTCTTATATGCACATGTTGGTCTGAGATTAACTCAGGTTACACTATACTTATTCTTTATTTCTTCATATTTATATCCTCCTTTCATACTTATTTCAGGAGTTCTTTCCATTATACATGAATTTTACACCTTGAATTACTTCATTGACATAGATTTATCTGTCTTTTGCTTTATAAAGTTCTTGGAATTACAAATTCAAGAACCTCTGATAGCTTACTTGTGCTCAGGTTTAAGTTTCATGGTGTTGTGTCTTTCTCTTTCAATTACCAAACATTAATGCTTCAGTAAGTTATGATGTAGTTCTCATCTTCTTTAGGGTAAGATGGAGGTATTGATACCATGATTCATGATTTATCATGCTCTTTAGATTGTTTCAAAATGACTACTTGATCAGAGTAATCAGAAAGAAATCAATCTAAGAGTTCCATACTTACCTTTCCTTCAACATTTGAATACCTGGTCAGGGCACACAAGTACTGTGGTTAGGCATTATGTACCATATTTTATATCATGTTCAAATCTTAGACATCATCCTAGTCCTAATCCTACTATCCCCGTAGACTCTATGAACCTATAGCTCTGATACCACCAAATGTGACACCCTTTGCTAGACAAAGTGAGATTACTCAAAACAAAGTGCAGAATTATCACTAATAACAATATTACCATAAAATAGGGTTGATTAAAATTGATCTCATAACAAGATTTCCAGTTTCTCAACAGAAAATTGAATCTATAAAACATTGCTACTTGCATTTCATTCATATCAAAAGTACTACACACCATTATTCACTGGCTATCTAGCCACTGTTGAATCTAGGGCTCTTGAGGGGGTGAATAGAGCTTCAAAATTATCACAAGATAAGTAAGACCTTCAAATTATATCAATCAAAACCAATAGCTTAAGAGAAAATTTGAAGTCCTAACTAAGCAAGCATAGCAAGGATCAGATAAATCGAAACATGCACTTGGACAAGGTGGTTTAGAGTGGTTCCACTCTCCAAACTAGGAGAGAGTCAATCCACTACCTAGAGAGGTCAACCACTAAGTCTTTGCAATCCATGTATACTTATATACATTCATAAGAGATACGAGGATACCACCATACATCAAAGGACTTACTTATTCAAGACAAGAGTCTTCCACCTACACAAGGACTTACCCACTTGATCAAGATGTCTTCAGCCTTCAATAAGGACTTACCCACACTTGCATCAAGTCTTTGGCCTTGAAGGAATATGCCCACTCTTCTTAAATATTGGCCTTGCCCTTCTCCTTCACCTGGAGAAGATCTTCACCTCTTCTTCAACCTTGAAGAAGAACAACAACAACTTCACCTTCACTCATGGTATCTTGCTTCAACCTTTTCTTCTTTGAGAAAGGGGGTCGGGAAGATGGAATGGAATGAGAGATTTACAAGCACATGGAGGTAACTCTCTTACAACTGGCCAAACTCACTCATAATTATGAAATACTTTGTAAATGAGTAGAAGTACTAACTACTAACTCCAAGGACATGAGAGTACAAAGATGACACATAGGACTCTCTATACAAAACATGACAGTCAGTGCCTCCACCTGGAATATCACTGTTGTCCTTGTTGTTGTTGCTGTTGTTCTTCCCCTGCTGTAGGGTTTCTGCTTCTTCTCCTGTGTCTACTTAAAAAGTTGGATCCCACGGGGGTGAGACAATTGAAATTGTCCCAGCAACATCTTTGAGTTAAGGCAATAATGATATAAGGCCATCCATTACCAATCCTTTCAGGTATATCACCTATCAATATATTAATCACTATCCATTATTAGGAATAGGGTTTTCCATCTTTATAAATTAATATTCACATAACATCTCCCCATATATGGGTTTCACATAGTTTTACCCTTAATTAGGGTTTCACTTATCTTTGCCCTAAATTAGGGTTTATCATAGCTTTGCCCTAAATTAGGGTCAGGGCTCATTAATCTTTTCGATTAGGGTTTCATGATCTCATTATTATGGATCAAACCCTTATTACATATTTTATTCATAATGAGAGAATTAGGGATTCTTTATGTAAGCATTCCTCTCTCTCTGTCTCTCTCTCTCTCTCTCATCCTCTCTAGGATGTTAAGTACTCCAAGATTGATCTAGGTGAGCTCTTCATTTAAGTACACAATTAGGGTTAATCATTATAATCACCTTTGTTTTACAACATTAATAATCAAGTAGCTAATTGACCTTTAATCATATTAGGTGTCCAAGTGGTTTAACCAATTGAACCTAAAATTGTCTTGGTCACTTAGACCCCAAACGGTCTTGGTCACTCATACCTTGAATGGTTTGAAATCATTTAAGCAAAACAATAATGAAACCGTATGGACAATTCACACTTGAAACCACTTGTGTCTCCAAACGGTTTGAGACTGTTTGGTCTCAAACGGTCTTGAGACCGTTTGATCTCAAACGGTCTGGAGACCGTTTGGACTCAAATGCTCTTAAGACCGTTTGGTCCAAACTCTCTCAAAACCGATTGGACCAAAAAGGTCTTCCATCACTTTCTCAATTCAGGGTTTCAATCATTGAACCATCTATCAATTGAACTACTGATTTATTCATCAATTGAACCATTGAATCACCCTTCAATTAGAACTTCAATTAGGGTTTTGAACCCAATTGAACTAGGGTTTATAATTAATAAACCATCAATTAGGGTTTTGAAATTGAGGAACCATCAATGGTTGACATTGTGGAACTAATTCAATTGAAATCATTAGATCATCATCAAACCATGACATGACCTGACCTCAAACAGTCTTGAGGTTGTTTGGATGACCTCCAAACGGTCGTGAGACCATTTTACTAGTGCCATCATTGAAATTTGTGAAATTCAATTAGGGTTTGCATCATAGAATCGGTCATTAATTGAGGTATTGATTATATTTCAATTTGATATCACTGGATCTTCAACCATCCAATCATACTCAACCATAGACCTCCAAACGGTCTTGGTTGACTTACAAACCGTCTTGAGACCATTTGGGTGACCTCCAAATGGTCTTGAGACCATTTGGGCTAGTCAACCCAAAAACTGATTCAATTACTTTATCATTCAACACTCAACCCGATTAGATTTGCATTTGAGGGATCATTAACAATTGAAACCATTAAGATAAAACCAATTCAAATAATTGGATTAATATGCAATTACATCAGCATATTTATTCAAATGGTCAACCACTCCAAACGATTTGAAACCGTTTGGTTTCAAAGGGTTTGATGAAACCGTTTGGCCTATTTCATCGAAACCGATTGGTCTCAAAATTTGAAATCATTTGCCTAGGATATTAATTGAGGTGTGTGCTTGTGATTACATCATCATATTCAAGCTACAAAACCACAAAATGTTCTGTAATTTCCATGGTGATTTCATCAATCATTCAAATAAAATTTCAGGAATAAAGAAGGAATCAATAATTGATAAAGATATGGAATCAATAACAAAGTTTAAGGGTTCAAGTTATATAATCTGCCTTCAATGAAGCTTCAAAGCTTCAACCTCCACGTATTTAATGGTTAAAGCAACACCTTCCACTATACCAAGCTCGTCCTTAAGCTTTGAGTGAAAATGAATGGCTAGAATTGAAGATGGAATGGAGATAAGAAGAAATCATGCATTGATTTTCGATTTCCACCATAGAATCAAGGTGAAAAGAGGTCATGGAGCTTACCAACAGGTTGGGGGTCGTCCTCCTGATCCTCCAAAGCTCCCTTGGTCATTATGCAAGAAAAGAGTGGAAGTGGTTTCGAAAAAGCCTCTCAATTGAGTTGTAAAAGGTGTTTTTATAAGAAATTCAATGAGAGAGAAAATATTTCACAAAATCCTTTTAATTCCAAAATTGGTGCCACCTATCCCCCATAAATTCCTTGAATGCAAATATATCTTCCCCTCCTTTGAATTCCTATTCATTATCCATGAATTAAGGAAAATCAAATTAAGCACCTTAAATCGTATAATACTAATATCCCATTTTTAGTGGATATTACTTTTGATTTAACTAATGTGAGTGGGTTCTCCAATCACTTGGATATTTTCGTGCATTTGCAAGGCACATGATCATACAACCTTATCTAATTTCAACAATTACCATTTTGGTTGAAGGGCACTTCGATTAACATATTTATTTTTGCATTAATTTGAAGTAAAGTTCCAATTATGCTTAAATCTTGATTATTTTAATATCAAGATTCTCTTTCTTCCAAAATCATACAAATGAGGTGCCCCTCTCAAATTATTTTCTCTACATGATGACAATAATCATGAGGGACCCTCTTGAAGTGGTATTTTACATATTGAACGCTAGATTTTGGGTAAATTGCACATTACACCAAAACTAGGTTTTAATGCACAAACATTGCTCAACAGGCTCTTTCTTGTTATTCATGCCCCTACAAGCCATACATTTGCATCATTCTCATTCCTATGATTCTTAAATACTAGATGAACATTTCAACATGTAATATTTGCAATTTAACCCCTCAACTTGAGTAAGTTGCACTTTAGCCTAAAATAAGTAAAACATTATTTCAACATTATTAAAAAAGGACTAAAATTGAAAATAAGTTCCTATTGAGCCTTAATTACTTTTCAAGAGATAAGAGAAAGCATATAATAAACTTTATTAAGCAAAACATCTAGGTTTAATCATAACCCAGGTCAGGGATGTTACATAATGTGTGGAGGCTTGATCACTTTGATAGCACAAAAGTTAGATGTTGATCTGATAGGTCTCAAGGCTGCACCAGGCAGAAACTTGGTAGACATTCAGTATCTCTTTCTACAGGTTTGATTTCAAGGGTTGCCAATAGTGATACCAAATTTCACTAGAGCTACTGATGATACTGAGGCACCCCGTACTGCTCCACCACCTCCCTCCATAAGTACACAGATAAAGTACTCCTGGGCCATGCCTGATGTCAGGCATCTATATGGCTATGTGCAGCAACGGTTTGACCACATAGACAATCGCATGGACCTGATGGGTCAACAATATTCTACTATGAATGATATGTTTCATCGCATCGATAGTTGGTACCTTTCTCAAGGCCAGTACTCCATGCCACAACAACACGAGCTTACTCTGTAGTAGCCTGAGTATGTTTCAAAACCCATGCGGGTTGATTATCTAGATGACGATGATCTCATCAGCCAGTTCTTCCCCTCTAGTCACATGGTCCCTGACCCATCCCACTGATACCCCACCCCATGATAGGTACCCGGTTGTTTCCTTCATAGGATTGATTGACGCAGTGAGGACACTACAAATTTCAAGCTTAGGGGGATGCAACTGGCCAGTAATGTAGTTTACTTTTATTGTTTTTCATATTTTTCATGTTGTCATGTCTTTTCTGCTTTCATGTTTTGTTTTTCTTTCCTTTTGTGGCAAGATCATGTAAATTGTGAGGCTATCTTGATGTAATGAACTGATTTTTCTGCCAAGTTTGAACCATCTTGTCCTTTTGCACCATAATATGTCATTTAAAGAATTCTAAAGAGCATGCATAGATTAGTTGAAATCCTTTGGTCTCCAACATGCACTTATTTCTAGTTTATACTTGTATCTTGAACACTCACCTTTTTCATCATTGATTGTCTAAAATATGTAATGGTTTCATTTTTGTGAGTAAATTAACATCACAACATCATTTGGAATGCAGGATACCCTTACCAAGCTCTTAGTGCATTTTTCAACCTTTCTTTCAGTGATTTTTTTTTCAAAACAAATGGATGAAATCTTGCTAATGTTGCTATTTAGTTGACTCTCTCATGTAGTGGAAATTATTTAAAATCTCTTTTATCTCATTTCACCCTCTTACCCCATAAAAGATGGCTTACTCACCCATATATGATGCTAGCCTAGTGTAAGTATGATATGGCCACGATGGTTAGGTGGTATGTCTTAAAAGAAAGTAAAATACCCCAACCGACACTCCACGTGAGCATAACCCTACATTAGCATCCAAGTGTCGGAACCCATAATCCATTTCCATATCATTTTTGGGAAAAGAGGGGAGTGCAACAAATTATGTTAATGTTAGCTAAGTCCTCATCATTTGTATCCTTAATAGCTGATAAATAGTGTTGTGCAACCACTAGTTGTTTGGCTTGGTTATCCAAATGCTATTTAATGTTGTTGAGTTGATTGATTCATTAAGTTGAAACCGCCCTTGCTGAACTTAAGGATTTTTTTCATTGATGCTTAAGTTAAGTTGATGGCCATGAGTATAAATCATTGATCATTGTTGGTTGAACATTGCATATATTTCTTTCAATTAATCTATGCATGAGCTTGAAAATTCTTTCATGTGTGTTTCTATGTTCTTTTTACTTGAGGACAAGCAACAATTCAAGCTTAGGGGGATTTGTTGTGGGTGTTTTATATTGACGTTTTACACTTCATCACACACAGTTTCAGCTCATTTTATCCCAATTTAGCCTCTATTTTTATTCATTTTGCCACAATTTTTAGTTTGTTTTACTCCCAAGAGAAGTTCCAGAGTAGAGGAAGGTGATTTTTGGGTAGAAGAAGGTGGTTTCTTGGAAGCGAACCCCCATTCTATTTCATTTCTTCTCCATTTTCTTATCCAAAGGTGCAACAGAGTTACTCTCTTCAATCTAGCTTTTTGGGAGGGAAGTTGGTCTGAGTTGGAGCTTTATAAGGAGGAGAACTTCATCCTCTAGCTGGTGTTCTCTCCTCTTAGCCTACATTTGTGGTTCCTCTAGCTTTTTCCTTCTCTTAAGCATGCAAAAGTCTAAAATTATTATCATGTATCTGCATATCTTCACTATGGACAAGTAGAGCTCTTTTCTTGAGCATGGGAGAGTAGCTCGCATGCCATTGTTCATGTGAACTCAAAATTTATGCTATTTGCTGTTTAAATTGCTTTCTTCCATGGATGCCTATGGTGTTTTCTTTCTTGTATGCTGGGTTGGCCACCTTTTATACATGTTTTATGCTTGCCTTATGCTTCAGGAGAATACATTAGGAAGTATGGAGTTGGATCTATGGAAATATTCCCTTGACCACGGGAGTGGCTAGGGATTATTGAGGGTTTCAGTTGTGTTTGATACCAAACATAGATGTGGGAGCGTTATGTGATGTTGAGAACCATCTCATGGCATTGGGAAATGCATGAAGATGACAACCTCCTTACTTTTAAATAGTGATCTTCTTTCTTATGTTCATATGATATAATGGTAATGGTAGTGAAATCTTATGCTCAAGTTCCAAATCATTTAATCAATTCTATTGTTTAAAACCGTTGCCTTGATTTCCTTTTCTTAGGTCTATAATCAATCAATCTTTTCCAATCCGATTTAGATTAGTGAAAGTTAACATTTTTGCGCCTAACTAGCCTAGCTCCTCGTGTTCGACACTCAACTACATTGAATCCCATATACTTGCGGGTGATTAGTAAGTTGTAATATTTTCCTTTCTAAAACTCTCAACAGTGAGATGATACTAGTGATAGAACAATCCAAGTGGAGGGTGTTTGTAGATAATTGAATGTTGAATGAGAAGACAAAGAAGGATCACTTTCCTTTCCCATTCATTCATCAGATTTGGGGGGGGTGGGGCTTGCAGGACAAAGTTTTTAATGCTTTCTTGATGTCTACTCGAGATATTTCCAAGTGGCAGTGCATCCTGCAGATGAGGAGACCACATTCACATGTCCAAGCGGTATGTTTACTAATAGAAGAATGCCTTTGGGGATTTGCAAAGCCCCCTGTACTTTCCAAGGATGTGTCACATCCATCTTTTTTGACATTCTTGATTATTAACTTGAAGTCTTTATGGATGATTTCTCTGTATGTGGCAAAGAATGTTTGCCTCACATCACATATTTTCTTAAGATATTTGTTAAAGTTTTTCACATTCTATATTGTGAGAAAAGTCACTTCATTGTTCCTAAGGGTATTCATCTTGTTCATAGAGTATTTAAAGTTGGGATTGAAGTTAACAAGGCCAAAGTGGGACTCATTTCTTCCTTAATCATTCCTTCCACGTAAGACATGTTCATTGTTGCTTGAGACATGCACGTTTAACTCACCACTTTATCAAAAAAAATTAATAAGATGTCTAGACCTTTGTGCCACCTTCTAGACAAGGATGTTGAGTTCAATCTTGATGATAAATGCATTGAATCCTTCAACCATTTGAAGCTCAAGCTTGTTTCTTTTCCTATTACGTAGAACCCCTTGACTTCTATTTGTTGTTTGAGATCATAATGGATGCATCCAACATGGTAGTGTGGGCTTTTCTTAGCCAAAGGATTGTCCAGACATTTGATGCCATTTACTATGCATGTAAAATCTTATATGAAGCTCAAAGGAACTACATTACCATGGAGAAATAATTGCTTGTCGTGAGATTTGCCCTTGATAATTTCCTTTTGTATATTCTAACAAAAAAAGTGATTGTCTACATAGACCATGCAACCCTTGAGTATCTTATGTCAAAAAATAATTCAAAGCCTAGAATGATTTAGTGGATTATATTTATTTAAGAATTTTCCATTGAAATTGGTGACAAGAAAGGAACTAAAAAGTTTGTAGATGATCATCTCTCTTGCATAAAAGAACCATATGGTGATGTGAACAAGATCAAGGAGATAACACCCCATGAGAAAATCCTTTTGGTTGATTCAACTCAAAGTCCATCGTACAAGCACACAGCCAACTTCTTGGCTAGTGGGAGAATACCAAGTACATGGACTGGGGAGGAAAGTAGAAGATTTTTTGCTATGGTAAAAATCTATGTGTGGGATGATCCACATATCTTCAAGTATTGATCTGACCAACTCATTGTTGGATCCTAGGATGGGCAATTTTCTCTAGAGGGGGTTGAATAGAAATAAATGCACTTAAACAAAATTCATTAGACCTTCAAATTATTTAACAAGATAAGGTTTCTAATTAGGAATTTGAGTGCAACTAAACATACATAGCATGGAAGAGAGAGACTGAGACAAGCACAAGAAAACAAGAAATGTAGAGTGGTTCCAATCTCCAAACTAGGAGAGTGTCACTCCACTACCTATAGATGTTAACATCTAGGATTTATTAACCATTTATACTCCTTATATTCACTTATAAAATTTAAAATATAGGACCTTCCTTTTTCAGGTCAAGGATACCCAAATTTCCCTTTGAGGGGAAGGGAGCCAACAACCTACCAAAGGACTTACCTATCCAACCAAGAGTCTTCTACCTCACCAAGGACTTACCAACTTTGCAAGGAGTCTTCTACCTTCACCAATGACTTACCCATTCTTACACAAGTCTTCAGCCTTTGAGGAATCACCCACTCTTCTTAGATCTTCCTCCTTTGATTTCACCTTTGCCAAGGATAAGCTTTCACCAAGGACTTACCCACTTGAGAAAGGAGTCTATAGCCTTCACCAAGGACTTACCCACTCTTGTTCCAAGTCTTCAACCTTGCCATCTTCTTCTTCACCTCTCTTCACTAAGAGAGAGAACCTTCATCTTCATGGTCGAATGAGAGATTGGGAGGTGGAGGAAGTGAGAGTCTCACAAGATTTACATGTAGGACTATCTCTCTTACAAATCGCCTACTCACTCTAATTGATGTAGCAAGTAATTAAGATTAGAGAGAGAGGAGGAGGTTGTAGGATGCACTCAACCATAGAATAGGGACCTTCATAGTGCTTAGCTAACCATAGGATGAAGCCCAAGGGGTCCTGTTTATAGTTGGGGATGCTTCCTAGGCAGTGGGAACACTTACAGATGAATTTTAGCCATATGGGGTGTTGCAACAGATGTTTTTTCAAGTTTTGCAACACTCCAACAGTTAGAAACACTTTTCTGCATTTCTTCATACGGTGGGATTGGTCATGTTTTTATAAAGGTAACCCGACCGATAGCACTATGTGACAAAGTCAATCAACATTGATCGAGTATGTCTTGTGTAGACCTGTAAATAGATCGAATATAGAGTGGATACTACTATATCTGATATCCAAATCCAAAAAATATATTTGATCTGATATTTGATACGATATATGATGGATATCATGTAATAATATATGAATTCGATCCGAACGAATAATATCCAAATTTGGATAAACCGAAAATCATAAATTTATGGTTAATAATATATTATATTTAGAAAAATATTGATATTATTATGAATATATATGACAAAATATCGATATGTTCATATCTTACATATAGATAATATATATTTAATGATATATGAGTATATTTGTCAGATTTGCATTTTTTCAGAGTCGATATAGCCATATGTAATATCCTATCCGAAGTTTTTGGATATGAATTTGATATCCTAAACCCAATGCAGATTATGAGGATGTCGGATTTCTTTCATAATTTCATAATCAAATTCTGATCAAATATGTGGATTTCAGATATCCATTTACAGGCCTAATCTTATGTGCAACTCGACTGATCGGTTGAAATAGGTTTTGTTGAGTGCTGGGATCGGTCGAGTTCTATGTATAAGAAACTCGACCGAACCATGGTATTCTCAAAATCCATCAAGGGATCAGTTGAGTTTATATCTAATTGATTAACACACTGTAATGAATTTTTGAAAATGCATTTCCAGTACTTAAATATTCAATTTTCATGCTCCTAATTTTTTGTAATCTTAATTACAAGTCATACAATCATTTCAGTGATTTACAACATGATTCTAATGAATTTACATCATATTCCACAAAAGTGCACTTGCATTGATTTTGACTTGTCTTTTCTTCATGTTAAAATGCACAAATTTAGGGAATTTAGAGTGTTTCTATACCTAGTTTGAAATCACTCAAGTAGAAGCATTAGACACTAATAAGTGGAATGACCAGTCATCATTAAAACAAGGGTTTAGTCAATTTAGACCTTGAGTCAACACCCACAACAAGGTGTATTCTAAAAAGTAAACAAGAAGACATTCTCTCCATCTGCCACTTTGACATATGTAGAGGACATTTTGATGGAAATAGGATACCTTCCAAAGTTCATCAATATGGATTCTTTTGGCCAAATTTATTAAAAAAAATTCATTACTGTTGCAAATCTTGCTTGAAATGCCAAAAAGTGGGTACAATCTCAAAGAGGGACAAGTTGTGTTTATCTCCTATTCTTGTTGTGAGGTGTTCAATGTTTGGGGTATTGACCTCATGGGTCCATCTCACCCTTCTTTTGGGTTTGTATACATCTTGGTGGATGTAGATTATGTCTCAAAGTGGGTTGAAGATATTTCCACAAGGACCAACGACCATAAGGTGGTATGTGATTTTGTCAAGTCAAACATTTTTAGCTAGTTTGGTGTGCCAAGAGAAATGATTGGTTATGATGGAAGCCATTTCATTCATAGAACTTTTGAAATTTTGTTGAAGAGGCATGTAGTGAACAATCAAGTGGATACTCCTAACCACCCTCAAACTAGTTCTCAAGTTGAGTTGGCAAATCGAGGGATAAATATTATTCTTGAGAGGACGGTGATACTGGACCACACGGATTGGTGTTTAGATCTCAGTTAGGCTATATGGGCTTATATGACTCACTCAAGTCCCTATATGGTACCACACTATTAAAGCTCATTTATGGGAAAAACTACAATCTACATATGGAATTGCAACATACAACATTGGGGGCTTGAGATCCATGGATATGGACATAGACACTACTGAGATAAGAAGAAAGACCCATCTCCATGAATTAGAAAAATGAGACATGAGTCACATGATCTATCTAAAACCTATAAGGAGAGATTCAAGTTCTTGCATGACAAGTAGATTAAGAAGAAGTCTTTTGATTCTGGACAATGGGTATGGTTGTATAATTATAGAAAAATGTTCTTTCCCATAAAGCTTAGGTCAAGATGGAAAGGACCATATCAAGTCAAGCATGTATATAAATTCAGGGCTATGTAATGAATGAGAGGAAACGGGCCAAAGATTTCATAACACAAAGATTGAAATTTTTTATTGCATTTGAACCAGATAAAGTATATCAAAGTTTTTCCATGTTATGTTAATCAAGGAAATTTCTTTTGATAAATAGATGTGCATAAATGCACATGAGATATCATTTACTACAGTGATGCATATATGTTATCAAGAGGATAGATGATTCAAGATAAGAAGCATGTATGTAGGAATAAAACTTTGTGCTAGTGAGACACAACCCACCTAGGGTTGGGAACTTTTGCACCCAACCTTCACTTTTGATATTTTTTTTGTTATTATTCACACATTCCAACAAATACACACACACTTATGTTTAATAATTTTCGTGTCGAGTTTTGAATTTCGTCAGGGAAACATGTCAGAAGTTGAGAATAAGGGCTTAAATAAGTGAACATGATTAGATAATATGTTGAATGGATCAACAAAATTGATTAAGACAAATGGTTGGGAGATTTGAGATTGTTTTAAACATTTTGTAGTAGAAGTAGCTCAAGCACAACCATGTTGGACTAAACGATTATGTTGGCCCAAGCCACCCATAGCTTAAGTAGCAATCACTACTACAAAAAATGGTTTTTACAACAGTTCATTTTTCCATTTTACAACGGGTGTCAACTGTTGTATTAGATTACGTGCTCTTATGGGGAGTTCTTTATACAACAGGTGTTGTGCATGTTGTAATATATGTATTCTATACAACACTTAATACATGTTGTAGTTCATTGAACACATCTGTTGTAATAGGGGTGTTGTATATAACATGTTGAGACAAAATGAAAATACATCTAGACGCAAGGTTTCGAACTTGAGACCACTTGAAAATAAGGCACATCTCAAACCACTGATCCAGTTTCATTTTATGCAACACATATATTCTTTGTTGTACATATACAATAAATGACGGGAAAACCTGTTGTGTGATTGTTCTCTATTACAACGGGTAACTATTACAATAGGTGAAAGCCTGTTGTGTAAGTATAGTATACTACGATGGGTTATAGTATGTTGTCTAATGATGGTCTATTACAACTGGTTAACATATGTGACTATTACAATGGGTAGAGCATGTTATGTAATTATGATATTTTACAAAGGGTTAGAGTATGTTGTGTAATGATGGTCTATTACAACGGGTTAACATACATGACTATTACAACGGGTTAGAGCATGTTGTGTGATTATGATCTTTTACAACGGTTTAGAGTATTTTGTGTAGTGATGATCTATTACAACAAGTTAGCATATGTGACTATTACAACAGGTTAGAGCATGTTGTGTAATTATGGTCTTTTATAACGGGTTTGAGTATGTTGTGATATTACAGTCTATTACAACAATTTAGCACCTGTGGTAGTATCACATATACTACAATGAGTTTGGACCGTTGTATATAACTTGTGTTGTATAAAATATATGATTCACAACACACAAATAGACTTGTTGTAAAAGATATGCTAACTACAACACAACCAATAGAACTGTTGTGTTTTTCTCGTTGTAAAAAGCATTTTCTATAGTAGTGAATTTTAGATTCAAGATAGGACGGACTACTCACATTTAGTCTTCTCTGGACTGCATGTTCCACAACACCAACGATCTAGGGCATGACGAATCTTCCCCTAGCCCTACCAAACTTCATTCCAAACCTCCATTGAAACATCCTTAGGATCCCAAAGGTCTTCTTCCACCTCTATCTCTCCTTTTCAACCCAAATCCATCTTCATTTCACCACATACAAGTGGAATCTTCCCAATACTACTTCCTACATCATCCACCCACTTTTTCAACCAAATCCTTGCAAGATGAAGAAAGTGGGCAAGGGATTGATGAAAGGAGTCTATTTACATCCAAGATATCACTAGGATAAAAAAAGCACTTAGAGCACCTTCAATATCACCTTTCCATTCCACAGTCCCACTCTCACTTCAAACTCCATCTCCAGATCTCTCCCTTATTTAGTATTTATGAGTGGCTCCTGCCTCTAGTCCACCTCTATCTTTCACTCCTTGGATCCAAGCTACAACAACCATGAGGAGGATGATAATAAAGAAATGGAAAATCTTGTTGATTAGTTGACATTGATGCTCCAGATAGAGAATGATGGAGCAAGAGAGTTGATGCCGTCTCATTCTCATTCCACATCCTTGTCCTACTTTGAAGAAACACTCCACTTCCTCAGTGCAACTGGATTACATACACCAACCCACAAGAAGGAGGTTTCTAATTGAAGAAGAAGAAGAAAAGACAAAAAGCCAATTGAGATGGTACCCTTGAACTTGAACACAAGTTTAGGGTGACATGATTATCAAGAAGAGGCAGGTGAGGGAACTCAAAGTGGAGAGGTGGAAGAGGAACCAGTTGACATAATATCAAGGTTAGAAGTAGAAAATTGAAGATCTTGGGGAAATAGCCTGAAGGATCCACTTTTAGCAGGAAGGTGCCAAGGAAAATATTTGATAAACCTCTTTACCCGAGTGCATGACAATGATGGTGATCCCTATAAGATATGTGTGCATGTCTACTATCCAAGATATAGAGATCAACTATCAATTCAAGAATTACATGAGCATATTTGGGTTGTACAAGCTGCTTCTTGAGGTCTAAGAGACCTGCCTTGAGATAAGCCATGGGGTTTTTATGTCACTATAGAAGGTATAATATAAAGGTGAAAATGTCATTTGGCTTAGAATTAATTATTCTCCATATGTGTTGACAACCTCTTAACTTAACAAGACCTGTGCTCCCATTCTTGAAATGGAAAAGAAATTTGATGATAGGAGATTAAATAGATGTGGAAAAGCCAACTATCCAGTAATGTGGAAGACATTCACAAGCCACGAGTGTTGGCATGTATGCCCAGAGAGCCAATCATATGATAATTGTAATGGGGCATTAGATACCTGATCTGATAATGATGATAGTAATTGTGTATATTATGTTTGTCTCAGTCATGAGATGATGACAAATGCATGATAAATGTCTAAAGAATGATGCAACTCGATGACATATATCTTTGGGTTGAGGACCTAAACTATGAGATCATATGTATGATAAGATTACATGCATTCTTGTTATGTCCTAGTCAGATATTACTATGGAAGCAAAATTGAAAATAGTAATACATCAAACTAGAGTGTGTGTTGACTGATGATAGAGTCTCATTAGTCATGATATCGAATGTCAATTCAAACACATAGATACATGTTAGAGAACAAACAGTGATATATGGAAACCAAGATTTGGTAATTAGAATAAACTCTCATTGTGATAGTGGTGATTTTGGTTCTTAGACCTGAAGTCACTATAATCATCACATGTCTTTGAATGTATTTTGACACCATCCAATGTGACCTTATATAAGGTTTTCCATAAAGGTGATGCTCGGGTAGATTGTGACACATGGGGATTGAGTGTGAGTGATGTAGATGAGATTTGTCCCTCCTACAAGAGATTGATATCCTTGCCACTTCATAAGTGATACTGAGAAAACATATGGCCATACTCATGTTACTCAATATAAGATATGCAGACTCACATTCATCTCATACAATCTTCTAGCTCTAGTTCAAGGAACATGGATTGAACGTTGAGAGGATGATGATTCCATTCCTCGAGTTCAAACTGAATATTAGAGACAAAGGAACTATACAATCACAATAATACCGATCACAAAGTGTAGGTTGAAGTTATTCTCCAACTTTAATTTACTCTACTAGAAAAGATGTGTTGCTAGATACCGGTCATTGCTTTTGATGTCATAAGTTGGTTATGGACATTCACTGTCAATGTTACTTGGGACCTATAGGGTCACGCGTAAAGGATGCACCTAGAAAAGGATTTTACTCATGAATATGGTTTAACTTGATTATGAAAGTTTTCAGGCATTCAATTTAAACAACATTTGTTGTACATTGGCTGAATTGGAAATTGAACCACCTGGTTTAGAAGTGAAACACCCAATTCAAAAGTGAATCAAGTGTGACATAATGCTAGTTGACTAGTTCAAATTTAGAATAGACCAGTTGAGAAATCATTAAGACTAGATCAAGGATTGATGTCGATGTCATGTTGTGCATTAATCATCACATTGAAAGCCAATACATTTGTGAATAGGAAGTATAGTGAACTGACTGCTTCAAGTGTTGAATCGACCAATTCATATGTTAAATGACCGATTAAAAAATGAATGGAGCAGTTTAGAAATGAATTGAACCGTTCAGAAGTGAACCAACTAATTCATGATTAGTAGCAGCTAGAAATTTGTGAAAATCCATTTCTTCCACTCCCAATTGATCTGGAAACCCTAACGCTAGCCCTCCTATAAATAGAGTAGTAGTCAAGGCTTTCAAGATACAAAAAAATAAGCCTTGGAAAATTTTCTCCTCTCATAGTTGTGGTAACTAGAGAGCCCAAGAAAGTCTTACCCGTAAAAGGAAGAGACAACAAGGGAGAGATAACAAGGGAGAGAAAGTCAATGCTAGCATGTTGATGTTAGAAAGGGACAACTCCTTCCCGTTGGATTTGATAGCACAACATGGAGTTCCCAGTGGTCCACATGGACTACATAGAGGTTTGGAGGCTATTTCCACCACACTAGGAGGACAACAACCACCAGCGTCCATGGTGCTACACCAGGCGGACGTTGCCGATAATTGTCTTTGTGCATCTTGCTAAGAGTGCACATCACCAAGAAAGAGTAGTCATTGGACTTGCTTCATGATGGAGCTTCCACTTGTGTGGAGTTGCATGCACCACAAAAAATCCTAAAGATAGTAAGTCTTTTAGGTTTAGCCTTGCTTATACTAGATTAAAAACTCCACCCACGTAAGCTAGGACACGTGGAAGTCTTATCGTAGTATAGTTAAGGGTCGAATCTATAGGACAACGGTCTTGTTAAGATCAACAAGATAGAAAATGTTAAAATTCATTTAACTCCTTAATAGTTGGTATTTAGATCAAAGAGTTGGTTTGGTTGATTAAACTAAGTGCAAGTAAAGTAAAAGCAAGAAAGTAAATTTAAGGTTGTAAACAATGTTAAGAAACCACTAGGATGTGATCGGCTTTCACCACCACTACACATGGATCAAAACATACATCACAATAACTTGGCTTGCAAGGAAAAGAGTCTAAACAGTTAGTATCTATGTAGGCGTAGCCTCCTTTCAGATAACTAACTATGAGAAATGTGGAAGTGTTGCAATGCCAACCATCCCCAGATGAATGGTCACTTACTTTGCATCACTCCCCTCGCAAAGTGCATTCCTTGACCCGTCAAGGTTGTACTTTCATACGTCAACTGATTCCATTTCATAATATGAAAGTACAACGATGGATGTGAGTTTACTCCACTTCTTGAGAAATGCTTCTAGATACCAAACCAAATGTATGGTGACGACATACAATCTGGAACCAATAGGCAGTCGATATTTGAATCTAGAAGTACAAACATAGACAATTTGCACTAACAGATAATAGATAACACAAGTTGGTGATCAAGCAACTAGCATTCATTAAATGATTGATGTTGAACTGGAAAGATAGTGTTTTTCTATTACAAACTCAAGAATTACAATGTATGAAATGAAAACATGGGTAGAGGGGCTACTCCCCGCACCCTAGTGTATGAGACTACTCGCTAATGGCAAGAACAAAGAAGGGGGCAAGAAGAGAGAGAGCATCATCTCCATGAAGGAGGGAGGAAGGTCGACCCCTTGGAGAGAGAGAGAAACAATCTTCACACTTTGTAGCTTGCTTGATGATGAATCCTCCTCTTCCCACCTTCTTTGTCTATGAGAGAGAAAGTATCTTGGAGATGGAGTATGGATCTCAGATCGGCAGCCTCGGGGCAGTGGGCAAAGGATGGAAAGGCTCTGGAACAATAGAGGCAGCCTTTGGACGTCTGAAACTTGATACCTTGTGAGGACCCCTTTGGGTTCTATTTATAGGATTTTGAGTGAGCTTTATATGGTTTGGGGTATGTGGGTCCAAACGGTCTTGGAGACCGTTTAGGTTTTCACACAGTTTGGAGACCGTTTGGACTCTCTCGGTACCGTTTGAGTCCTATCGGTCTGAAACCATTTGCTTTCATTCGATCTTGGGGTCGATTAGCTTCATACGGTCTCGGGACTGGTTGATCTCCATTCGGTCTTGGGACCGTTTGGCTTCATATGGTTTCAGGACCGTTTGACCTTTATTCGGTCTTGGAACCATGTGGCTTCATACGGTCTCGGGACCGGTTGATATACTTTCAGTCTTGGGACCGTTTGACCTTTATTCAGTCTTGGGACCGTTTGGTCTCCATTCGGTCTTAGGACCATTTGACCTTTATTCGGTCTTGGGACTGTTTGGTCTCCATTCGATCTTGGGACCATTTGGTCTCCATTCGGTCTTGGGACCATTGGTCTCCATTCAGTCTTGGGACCGTTTGGCTTCCATTCGGTCTTGGGACCATTTGGGAGTTTTGTAATTTCTTTGTGCTTTTCTGTAAGGAGTGAAAAGGAGAAGTTAATCTAATGGTATATTTACAAAAAGGTAGAAAGTTAAAGATTCTATCTAATTTAACTAAGAAAGAGTATGGAAAACTGAGGAAAACTAGTAAGATAACATCGCAAAATGGGATGTGATCACTTCATGATTAAGTATATCTCTTGCTACACTTCTTTCCGAGATACATCATTGTTGACACGATCTGCTGGTCAAGGAATAGGGACAAAAAAATTATTTCGTTTTCGTCTCTGTCATCCATATTTCCTAAAATAGAGATGTTTATTATAGGAAAATATAAGACAATAATTTACACAACCCTTTTATAAGGTACTTTCAAAAAGTCTTAGAAAATAGAATTTTTGCCCAATATGACAATGTAGGTTGCTACTCTCAAAAGGATATATATGTGATAGACACAATGGAAAGCAATGGTCATGTCAACCAAGGAGAAATGATAATTGACCATCTAAAGATAATCCCCTCAAAGAGAAAAAATCCATTCATCTCGGGGCGGGGGGTGTTATTACTACCATTGTCAAAGCCTTATATTCTAACTTAGAGGTCCTCACAAAAGTGGAAGGGACTAAATATGTTGATTTGAACGACCTAGCAAGGTCCCAAATGATCTCCCTTATAAATGGACAGATAATCTACAACATGAATCTAGAGTATTCAGCGTCATGCTAGATATCCCTTATCACAACACTATATTAGTATTTGGTTTGAGGCTAGTAAGAGATTCCTTAAGGCACTTGCATAATGGAAATATGAACACCCAAAAGACAGCTATAGGGCACCACCAATTGATCTATCCAAGGGGAGGCAGAGACACATATTATAAAGCAATAACATGTTCTTCTGCAGCCTCACCACACTAGACAGAGAAAGGATGATTTTGATGCACAACCACCTCCAACAAATGTATATTACATGATACCTATCCACACACAGTTAGAGGGGATTCAACAAACTCAACATGCCATGTGGTTGGACCAGAAGTAGATGCATCACCAAATAAACCATATATACCACTTCTAGCATGAGTAAGTTTAGATAAACCTTCAATGAGGGGAAGACTTCTAATGCATTACTTGGTTATCAAAAAATGTATTGCCTCTACGGGAGGATTATTGGGGCATCTACTACCATTCTCCTTCACCATTTTAGAATAGTCATAGTAGTGACATCTATATTATCATTACTAGGCTTTAGTTTCATCCTGAGGACAACATGATCTAAAAGTTTGGGGTGGTAGGGAGGATGCCCTATTTTCTCTCCATTTTGATCGACCTATTTCACCCTATTTCATCCTATTTTGATGACTAATGAATGCAACGTCCCTATATAGTTTATAATTTTACTTATTACTTGTTTATATACATACATATCATGTAGTTCATTTTCTTACATTTTTGCATAACATTTCAAAATTATTGTTTTCATTGCCCTTCGATGCCATGCATTCCATTTTATGGAGATTTTGGTAATTTTTTGCGTTTTAGGTGAGATTTTCTTGATTTTTGTTTATTTTTCCCCAATGTAGTGTGATTCAAGGCAAATTTGGACCGTCTTGGCCAATTTTACCCAAGCTTGAATCTACTTGCCTAATAGTGTTTTTCACCTAAAACTTTATCTATTATGATGTTAATGATTTGAATTTGGATAATGCATTCCTCTAATAATGTTTTTGGCTAAACGAGTTCCATAATGGAATTTTGCATATGCTTCAATATTCTTACAAGTAATTTTACTACTTTAATATAAGTGTGATTTTTGCAATCCTTGAGCATTTGGGATTATTCATTCCATGCAAAAAGAGTGTGGTCTACCATATTGTTCAATTTATGCATGTTTTATCTTTTTGGTGAATGTTTCCTGGTTTAGCTTGCTTGGATAAAATCATACATGGATCTCCATCACCTACACCCCCTCTTTGACCCAAAATTTATTATATCATCTTCTTACCTCTCCGCATCATGAAAGTATGCCAAGAGCACATATTTTCCTTGGCCACCCTCCAAAAGTTTAGAGTGGCCATATCTATACCCTTCTGCATCACTCTTATCACCGTATTCCTTCCTTACATATGGGACAGAGAAAAAAAGAAAAAAAAATAAGGAATGGCTCTATGTAATATCATCTCAATAAAGGAAAATAAAAACAAGATGGGTACTCCTATGTAATAGCACCCCACTCCCTTCGATAACACTTTCTTCTCTCTTTATTCCTAGTTGGGATAGGGTAAATCAATTCTAACCCTCACACGCCAACACAAGCCAAGTGGTTCATGAGAGATAATGAGAAGTGTATGATGGATTCCTAGAAAGTTAAACAACAACTTGAACCAATTTGGTGTATGCCATACATGATACAATACCCAAAGCATTATGAAAATTGCAAAACTTAATTGTGCCATTCATATCTCCTATTTGATGTTCTTGTTCTCTATGCTTGAATCACATTGAAAAGTAGGAAGATGAATAGAGAGTAAGGATTGCTTGCCTAATTCCACATGTGAACTTACTTTGTCCAATAAGCATCATAATGATTTCATTATCCCATGTTTTTCTTGAATGAAATGAAAGAGATATTAAGTTGGAGCAAACTTCTGGTCAAGTATGTTTAAAGTTTGGGGTGGTAATGTAGTCCTATCTTAGGGCTTCATCTTTTGTGTTATTGTATTTTAATCACATATAAACTTGTTAGAATGCATTTTATTTTGCTAATAAATTTTTACTATAAAATTCAGTATGGACATTATTTGCATGATTTTTAGGTACTTGGTCCATGACTTGGATAGAAGGGAGAGAAGGATTATTATCCTACAGTTCCTTCACCTATGGAGGAGTCTATTGAGGGTCCAAGAGCTTCCTCAACCTACCCCTAGTCTCCAAAAATTAAGCCAAATCAAGGGAGTCAATGGATTGTGACATTGAAGCTCAAAGTGCATGCAAAATCCCCCAGCACGACCATGGTGACATAGAGCAACGGTGTTGCCAATCTAAACGTTACAGTTAAAATTCGAAGTTCAAATAGATCAAGCCAAGTTCAATACCATGGTCATGCTGGCCAGCATGACGGTGCCAAGAAGACCACAACATGGTTGTTCTGGTCATAACAACTATGTTGCCCAAAGATGAAGACATTTGTGCATGTAGGAATAACCAATAACCAACTCTCCCACCACAACTGTGTTGCCCATCATGGACAATTATACCTAGACACCACCACAATCATGCTACCAACCTTCAAAACACCACACTCGTCTGTGATTTTTCCCCATTCCTCACCAGGACCATTCCACCCCAGAGCAGTTGTTCACCCTATACCCACCATGGCCATTCTTCCCAGAATGGTCATGCTGCCATCAACCTTGGCTCATTTTCTCCACTAGTTATCGTATAATTCCCCCACTTGACCTAGTGATTCCCTACCACCTATATATACATGGGTAGTGGATGGAGCATGAGGTTGGATACAAATTAGAACTTATTGCCACCCTCTAGAGCATTCACTGAGCTCCCACCTACCTACACTTCTTTTCATATACCTCAACCCCTAGTTTTTTAGGGGTTTGGCTAATTCCACCCTCCATTCAATGTCATCCAACCATCAATGAGGGATCTTGATAATATGTAGCTTCTAGGAGGTGAAGAAAGAGGAGTCTTCACCAAGATTCCATGGTTTTTCACTCCTCTACTCCTTCTTCTTCCTTCTTATAGTAGCTAAGCCCCTTAGTGGGTTGTTTGGGGTTAAAATTTGACTTTGATACCATGTTGAGGGGAAATAACTTGTAAACCTTATAATTTTGTTTGATATTGATTGTCTTCTACTTATATCTATTTCCAATTAATTATCTTGTGGTTTGTGCTTGCAAAGATGGATTTCTTGTCGATTTGTGCTTGAAACCACCTAGACTCTAGGAGAGAAAGGCTTATATATGTCTATTTTAGGGATAACTCTTAAGTCCAACTAGTGGATTGCTAGCTAGCACCCTATCTTCCCACATACATATCCCCTCTCCTACATCTAGGTGTGAGATCTAAGTAGCTAGTCTGGAAGTGCTCCATTGAATTCACTTAGAGCTACCTAAAGGCTAGATGGTAGTAGATTTGAGGTGAAATTCCTTCATTTCCACCCTCGATTACTACACTTATCCCCAATAGCCCTATGGACCTCTACCCTAGAAACCTAGACTTGATGTGATCCAAGTAAAACTTTACCTAAACCATAATCTAAATAAGCCTTGCAAGGTTGGATAGGGTGTTCTGAGATGTTGTCCCCTTCACACACCTTATTCCATCCATGGATAATTTGTAGTTTAAGGTAGCTCTCCAACATCTACCTTGTTGTTTGATTTAATAATCTAAATCAATGAGTATGGTTTTCATGCTATAATACCAATCTAGGTTTTGTCACATCACCCCAAATGGCCCACACTTCACATTAATTGCTTAAAACCCTAATTGCCTTCTTCTAGGTAGTTTACTTGCTTAATTAGTTCATTAACTTTTTTATTATAGTCTAACTTTTCGATCATGATTAATGTTCTTTTGTTGTTAGTTGTGTTGGTTCTTGGTAGTCTCTTGCTAGTACGGGTCATTGTGTGCCCTACTAGATAATTTTCTAGTTTAATGATCTCTCTTACCTAGTTTAGCTAATTTCTTTCTCTCTCATGGTTGCTAATTAGGATTACTTGACTAGTCAATCGTTAGTGTTAGATATTGATTTTCTTGCCTTAGTCTAAATTGTTTCTTTTCTTTCCTTTCTTGGTCATCTTTTCTTGTTAATTAGAATTAAACTGTTTGGGGTTAACTTACGTTTTGCTTCTTGCTCTCCTTTTATTAACTGTTCACCATTAGTTTGACAATTTAAACCAAGATCAAACCCTTGAACCCTACATAATGCTTTAAGAACTTATTGCTAATCTAACATGTCTCTAGTGCCCCCTCTCCCTAAGGATCGACCCCCACTTTCCTATAATATAATAGAATCAGGTGTTCTTGTAGGTGGAGTGTGTTAGTTTATATGAGTGTGTCTATTTAGAGATTTATAAATTTTGAAAGATCCTTGTCATGTGCCATAGGGCGCATCCAATCAAAATTTAAATAGTTGGGAACAACTTTAAAAAATCACACCAATTATGGTGTGAATGATATTTCTATATTTGAAACTTATTATGGTGTGATTTGATTATAATTATAGTCAAAATACCATGATTGAAGTTCACATGATAATTTTTTAAGCTCACTTTATGTCTTTAGAAGTATTGTAATAATATTTACACATATTTGTAAAATTAGAGCTGGATAATTATTTGGTATAATCTGCAACATTATTTCTTCACATATACATTATGTACTAGTATAATGAAGTATCATTTATAAAACTAATTCTACTTAAAGTTTTTGTTAATGGAGTGCAATGTTATGATATTTATGGTGTCGATACAATTTTTATTTTTAAAATTGATGTGAATATCATGTGGTTATGGTCTATAATTCTCTATCACAATGCAATATCATATTTTTGAAAGGGAGGTTAAAACTTTGAAATTAGCACATCCTTACCATTGCCATCCCTAATAATAAATTCTTTAAATTTGTCATTCATTTATAATACTGACATATAGTTACTTAGAAAGGGGTCGCTAGTTAGTTTAGAGCTCACTTCCACTCTTTTTAACAGGGATTGGAAATATATATAATATGTATCTATGTAACTTTCAAATTCTCACTTACACTCAAGTTCTGCACTTACATGAAATCAATCATGAAAAACTATGTAAGGAACCCAAGATCATAAGTTTTTTTGTCTTAGTTATGACAAACCAATTGGAGATTATTACTGGGAACTTGTAGTTTCAATAATTTTATTTCCGCATAATCATAATGAATGTTGGAGATGCTCAGAAATAATGTTCATAGCGATGTGCCCCCCTTAATCATATGTACACTTTTTGTTACCTGGTCTAGAAAGAAGACAATAGCATTTTTTACAAGGACACATAAGAAAATTTAATTCATCAACTTTTATGGCTAAGATTGGAATATAAGATGTATATAGAGATGACCATAAGCTTAGAAAAATGATACATTCTAATACCACCTAAAATTGGGCTATGGAATAATTTTCATTTTTTGGGGGGTTCCTCTACTCCGTTGTAGGAGGTGTACATACTTGAAGTTAGTTGGCACAATCGTTTTAGTATACATTTACCTAATTTTTATAGAAAATAGTTGACATTTTATTCAATTATCATGTTTGAAGATGAGAGTTGGGTTTAAAATGAATGTCCAACTTTAAAGGAAGAATGCATTGGTGTCTGTATACTACTATTGATAATGATTGTATGGAAGCAAATGGTCTGATTGAACAAAAAATTGCTAATAATAAATTCTTTCTTAATATGCTCGTTCATTTATGAAATACCATTTTTAATGTATATTAGACTGTTTCCACTCTTGGAGATTTTGGGAGCTTAAAAGGGCAAGTGCATAGAGGAATCTCTTAAAAATAAAAAGGTGTCATTGAAATTGTTTCATGGGCTTCACAAATGTCTGGAATTATTATAGTTACTTGCCAAATTAGAAATATGCACATATTTGAGAACATATACACATGAACAACTTTATATTTATTGTAATGTGATATAGTAATGTTTAGTTAATTGTCTAAAAAGACAGAGACCATGTAAGTAGTTTATTGAAAGCTTAACTAGTTCATTGAAACTGAGGGTACATTCATGCAAAAATGCTAGAATGATCAACCATTTATGGTTTATATTTGATGAGAATGTTTATGGATCACAATTAGGGGTCTTGTAGAAATTTTAGACCATAATTGTTGGATGCAATGCTACATTCTCAAAAACCAAATATTAATGAAGCACTATTCCCATGACTATATACAAGCATTCATGAGAACACAATCCACATGATTTTTGCATAAGGAGTTTCTACCAAATGATTCAGTAAAGTATGTGTTTGATTCCTCCGCATCACATAAAAATGATGAAATAGTTACATGGCTATATAAGTAACATGATTTGTTCATAGAAACATGTATGTATCAAAAGAAACATTCATGTTTCATCACTTACTTGTCAAGTGCATAAAAGTAGCTTGTACAAATTTGTGTATACCACAATTGCCAGTTTAGACTATTACCTCTCGTGAATTTGCAAATTATGTATTAATGAGTGACTCATCACAAAAACATTATGATATAGTGACAAAGAAAACATGTTGAAAATGAAATCCTTAGTTTTCCTAAGAAAATATTAGCATGTTTAAAAAAATGTGAAAATAAGAAAATATTAGCATGTTGTCTATTGTCGTTTATGTTTTTCGTGTGATGGAAATGAGAGGAAATTCAATAGTAGAATAGTTACATGTACAATGTCACACTCATGATGCACATCATTAATGGCAAATAAAGATGGTTCATTCCTTTCGGGCATGTTTGGTAACTCAAATTTTGTATTACTTGTATTCTAGAATCCATTTTACAAATTTTATGTCTATCTTGTGGCATTGGAAAATAGAATGAATTTCAAGGTTTTTAGAGATAACATGAAATTTGCTCAAATATGCATCAAATTAATACGAAAAGCCAAAATCTAGCTCAAGACATTGGACCTAGAGAAAAAATCATACATTTATCAAATTCAAAAAGTAATTATAAATCAAAATTGTATTGGAATCTAGAGATGCTACTATCGACAAATTTTAGAAAATCTGCTAATTGGTTTGTCGTAACTAGAGTCTTTCAAGGAACTTTTTTTTTCTAGAACTCAAGTCCAGTCCCTGGAAATACAGTTCATATGATTGGTATAAAAATTTAATTTTTTTAGAAAACTAACTTTCATATGATTAGTTTTATGTATTCTGAATTGTAATTGATGGAAATTTTAAGTAATTATAAGTTATCTACAACGTACCTCTGACATGCGTATCTAATGTAATAGTAGGTCATCGTGTGTCATATGTTTTAAAAAGTAGAATTTATGATAAAAAAACCTTACGTATGACAAGGTAACCTGCTTAAAAGTATTTCCACTGAATCAATTTGACGTTAATAATAAATCTTTAATCTTTAGAATAATATAGTTTGTACTAGCGGACAAAAACCAACAACCCACAAATCTTCAATGGATTTAGATGATTTATCCAATCAACGAGTAAAATATTGCCGTAAACGAATGCCCCAGCAGCAATTTACGTCTTGGTCATACAAAGGTTTGTTGCTTGGGATGTAATCACCATCTATCGATTCTGGTTATTGGCATATAAGCCGGTGTATCTATTATGTTGAACACAGACCGTCTCGATCCTTCGTTCTGGGAGCTATTCTACAGCTGTGGGCAGCCAGGATACCCCTCGTTTTACTCTTCCTCTTTCTCCTATATCGACCACAACAGCCAATCCTCCTATACTGTTATCCTCAATCAAAGGTTTGTTTTTTTGGAAGGCCAGATCGTCTCAGATTACTATACAGCCACATATAGGGCTGTCAATGGGGAGGGTATTATCCGTTTATCTTATCCATACCCTGGAGGGTAAGGGTAAGGGTAGAGATTTTTATTATCCTTTACCCATTTACCCATTCCCCATTTCTCCGCTTTACTATAAGGGGAGGGTAAGGTATAGAAATTATTCATACCCTTTTACCCGCACATGATATAAAGGTTACACAAAAATACATTCTAAAGGGGTTTGTATGTAAATGTTTAACCCTAATACTTTATTCTATCATTGGAAAATGACTTGATATTGTGCTTGTAATACTTTCTTGTTGAGGAAAATATATATATATCTTGCGGAAAATGAGGTGTTGGTGAAACACTTATTTGTTATGCATACTTATGCAAAGGAAAAAAATAATTTATGCATAAAAATTGTTATTGTATGAATTGACTTAACTTTACATGGAGAACATATGATTTTGAATTGGATATAATGTTTTATATGTTGTTATCAATAAATTAATTATAAAATTATTAAAAATCAACACACAATGTGTATACAACTCTTTTTTGTCAAAATTACCCACTTACCCTTTACCCTCTCCGTTTACCCTGTGGAGAAGAGGGTAAGGGTAAGGGGAGGGTAAGGAGATTGCTGAGAAGGATAATTACCCTTACCCTTACCCACTACCCAAAGAGGGTAAGGGTAAGGGTAAGACCTTACCCTCCCCATACCCTCTCCATTGACAGCCCTAGCCACATATCAAAATCAGGAGGGCTGTAAATAGGTAGGGTATTACTCATTTATCCACTACCCATACCCTGTAGGATAGGGTAAGGGTAAGCATATTTTTACCCATTACTCATTTGTCCTTTATTTGTTTTACCCATATCTAAAGAGAGTAGTGTAAGGGAGAAAATTTATCCTATCCTCTTTACCTATTTACTCATTAGTATAAGTCTGAATGTATAATTTCATATTCAAATATGTGCATTAATGCCTATCAAAACCCCCAACAAGTGACACACTACTTTATCAATTTGTACTATTATAATTTCCAAAACCTTAATAAGAAATAGATAGCATGATACTACCTTTTATAGTGATATATTTGAGAAAAATGGACCTGTCGGTAATGAAATAATATATTAAAAATGTTAGGACTTGTCTTTAGAAAATATCAAGTTAAGCATTACTATTTTTTTTGTATATCATAAAAAATATAGTTATTAATATCAAAAGCTAGCATTAAGAGTGTCTTGTGTTTGATGTAGGGAATATCATATGAAATTTTGCTAAAAATATCTTATACTATCATCATGTGATTTTACCCATTTCACCCATATCCTACCCATTTCGTCAGTCCAGTTATAGCAAACCAATCACACATCATTTTCTGGTAAGTTTATTTTAGTATCTGGAACTTAAATTTCATTCACTTCCATGTGATTGGTTTGCCGAAAGTGAAGTATAGAAATCAATAAAAAAATTAAGTTTTACTTTGTGATAAATAAAAGTAAAGGCGACAAAGAAATAAAAAAACAATTATATTCGTGACTAATCATAATATTTTTAAAATATAATAATCTCAACAAGAGGTCATCATGTCGATGTTTCTCTCTTACAATATATTTTAATGTGGCATACTTATAATTTTTCTAAAAATATTGTGGTTTGAATCACATCATAGTATTTTTATTTCATTTTGTATGTACTTACTATTGTAATGAAATGTATATTTTATGTATTTTTAAATATATATTTTGGTTCATCATTGTTTAATTATATGTACAATATTATTTTTTGGTATATTTTTCGTGTATGATTATATTTTATTATCATTTTTCACATCATATTATTTAAACATGAATATAAACATATGTTAGATAAATCACATTTTTCACATGGTGTGTTGTCATTTTTTTCATAGTGTTTGTATTTTTTTTTATAAGCCATAGTGATAATCGTAGTTGTAGTGTAAAATATTTGACATGGTGTCGCTTATAGTGTGCAATATTTTGTTACATTATGTTATGATTTTGACAATAAACCATATCCATATGCTAACATTGATGGTTATAAATATTTTACATGTGTCATTTATGAAGAATGAAAAATATAATTATACAGAAAATATCGTCAATTGTTTCGGAACTTGTTTTCCTCTCTTTTTAAGAGGAAACTTAGGAACTCTATTTTGTATATATCTCTGTAACTTGCAGAAGTTATGAAACTCAACTTCCATCACTTATTTTAAACCAATTATCAAAAATTATTTTAGAAACTCCGGTTCATACGTTTTTTAGACTAGTTACAACAAACTAATCGGAACGAAGTTAATAAAATGAGGGTGAATGAGGAAAATATATTTTGATAGACAATCAGCCAAGGAGATTAGTCCTCTCTTGGAACGGAGGACAGCCGGCTGCAAAATAAGGAATGTCATTATGAAGATGATGTATTTATGGACCCAGTGATACAAATAGATCATCAATAAAATAACAAAAAGAATTTCATGGAAGGACGCTCCTATTTAAAAGGTTTTAAAGGAAGGCATGCTTGAAAAAAATACTTTAGGATGAGACAATACGACTGGAAGAAGGGAGAAATAGTATAAAAATAAGTAGGAGGAGAGAGTTTGGTGGAAAATAGGGAATTTTTTAATCCCACGCTTCTTTGGCTCTAACTTGCTATAAAAATAAATGATATCGTATATGTGATGAAGCAAATATATACAATTTTTCAGTTGTAGCACATATATGATTCCATATTTCACAACTTATATCCAAACTTTTTTTAATCTTGCTAATAATTCAAGCAACGTGTTTCACTTTGTGAACTGTTATATGTATTGACGTTACACGAAAAACAAAGTCGCTATAAATAAATGAAATATATGTTTTATTCTGTTACTGGTATGTCTTTACAAACTGTTCTGGAAATTTTGATACGAAAGGGATACAACTGTCACTTTTGGTATTTTCCTAAATCGAAAATTTTTAAATACTATGATTTTGAACCCTGTGGCTCTTGTTTATGGAATTTAAAATGAATCCTATCGATTACGTTCTTACCAAACTCACACAATTTTTCACGTCAATTCCCACTATAAGTTTTCCGAGAATGTTAGCTGATACACTTAGATCATCTGGACCGCACTCCTGCTGTTGACGACGTTGCAGTTCAACGGCGAAAAATGCATCCATTGCTGCCTGTAACTGTGCAAGATGCCATCGCTGAAGAACCGACTAGGATAAGCTAAAAAATCTTTTGGCCTGGATTTGTTTTGTTCGTATATAATGGAGTGGCGCAGGTCGTGAAGCTGAAAGGATCAATTTCAGAGAGAGCATATTATTCACTCTTATCATGCTACCCCCTCATCCTCGTATGTTACATGCTCATATTCCTGATTGCCAAGTGGCGACGGGCATAAAGACTGCCGTAGCTGAAGGGATGCTTTGTGTTCTTCTCATGGGAGTATGGATGCTAACTACATTTACTGCATTCTAAGACTTAGGTGTATCTATTTATAGTCTGATGTTCAATGCAACTCTTTTATGACCGGATGATATTGCATAATATGTTTATTTTGGCATTAAGTCTATGCAGTGCACATCACAATAACATCATTTTTAGCCATAATAGGAGCACAAAATCAATAAGGGATTTTCTTTTGTACGGATGGCTGGACGATGGCACCCTAGCATTTTCTGACTGTAAAAATATCATCTTCAAACATTAAAATCTGTCTATTTTGGTACCATTGCTCCAGACTATTACTTTTGAAAGTGCTTGTTGTTGAGCTTGGGTTTCGGGAAGTTTAAGGAACTCGTTGCAAAAGAGAGCATTTGTCCTTGTCGATAAACTCAATTGCGACAAAAGTTTTTTTATTATTATTGTGAATAATGCATCTATTCTTTTGACAAAAAACTCCCACATTTCTAGCATCAAAAAACTACAAAATAAAATATCCTCTCTATAAAATATCCGTTCTTTTAATATTTGTAAGATCTTGACTCAACCTCTCAATACATACTTACGCTTTCCTCTTATTTTTCTCAGATCTCAACGAAAAAGAAAACCCAACTTCCGCTCTCTCCCACAACCTTATTTTTCTCTTTCGTCCCTGCCAGAATGAGACGATGATCAACAAAGGTGCAGTATTTAATTTTAGCGATATTTAATGAATTCATACCCTTGACATAAAGGAAAAAGTAAAGGGTTGTTATCGGATTTATGGTGGGGGGATGTGGATTACTATAGTCAGTGGCGGATCCAGAAATTTACCACAGAGGGGGCTAGATTACTATGAGTAGTGACAAATATTGACTACACATGGGAAAAATAATAGTTATATAAAAATTTTGAAGAAAAATACACCTAATGTGATGAACCATTGTCTCCAACATACACAAATAAGCTATTTGTAAAAAAATAATTTTTTTAAGATAAGTGACATGATATTATTCATATTCAAAATAATAAATTTGTTAAATGTTTAAGGTCATAAATAACTCATTATTTGACCATGTCTTTCAGATTAAATGACTAGATGATCAACAATATAATCATAATTTACAGTCACTTGATCAGTGCAATGTGCATAAAACTGGTAATGTATTAGAAAAGTACTAGTTATATTAAAAATGGGATCAAACTCACCTTTTAAGTGGAGAACAAACATAAAAAATAATATGTGGATGGTGTCACACTAGAAGATACAAAACGTTGTGGAAGTCAAATATTATACTATGATACTACATAATGTCAATTGATTTTAAGATCTTGAGACAACGATCAGTATGAAGGACTTCAGAAAGAAAGAAGAAAAATATTTAATGTGGTTATATAAATAACATATGATGGAGAAGGAAATTAGAAAAAGAAAAGTGAAGACAATGAAGAGAAAAGTTCCAAACATATATTTATTGTTTTTTATTTAAAAGTTAAAGTAGAGAAAATGTGAAAGAAACAATTATATCATTTTATTGACTTTCATTTTACATTTCATTCTCACTTTTCTCTCTCCATTTGATTAAAATTATATCTACAACATGATTTTTCTTACCTTTTCTTCTCCTTAGTACCCCACATTTTACATGTTTTTCCCTACTCTTTTTTTACCTTATGCCAATTCAATTGTTTTCTTTTCTTTTATAGATTAAAATATTGTCATTATCGTATCAAGTTCATGTCAATTTGTAATAATTTTTATTTGGTTTAAACTTATAATATCTAAATGTTATGTAACTAAAAGTTTTTGAAATACCAGGTAATAACAAATATTATTTGGATCTATTTCTATATATTAATATGGATCTTTAGTTTGAGAGTAATTGACCAATAAAAGTTTGAAAGGAAAATATATAAATAGAAGGTGATTAGATGTGTATGTATGGTTATCATTTTTTCTATTGGTGTATAATTAGAATTGGGTGAACTTACTAAGCTAATAATGTTTGCCAATTAATGAGTCAATTATATTACATTCGATTCTAATTAATACGTCAACATGATGCATGATATATTTTTATAAACTTTATTTTATATAAATAATTTTGATATATTAAGGGTATATGGCCCCTAGTCTTTATAGATCTCCACTTTGTATAAATTTTACACAATTAATATAATATTATTAAGTAAATTTTTGTATGAGAGAAACTAAAGATATAATTTCTTAAATCCATATTGATGGTATTAAAATTAGGAATGTAAATGTTATAATTTACAAGGAGATAAGACACATAATCCATAAATATATTAACTTTAATCACTAAGTAGTTCATATATAGAAAGATGATAGGATTTATTTAAATCATAAGATTAAAAGTCACATTTTATATGGTGTAATAAATTTTTTTATAAAATATAAATCTATACATGGTATCATAGTAATATACGAAAATATTTTGTTGGAGGGGGGCTTCAGCCTGGGAAGCCCCCCTCTAGTACTGCCCCTGACTATAGTTGTGGTTTGTGTAGGATAGGTTCAACTGATATGTTTGGGTTCTTAGTATTAAGATATAAGAATCATTAATCAAATATATTTTTGGCTGACCGCAGAGTACAAATACTAAATGTTGTCTCTTCAGTGTGATAAATCTTATTACATAGATGATGGTTGATTTGTATAGGACAACTGAGTATGTGGTCTTCCTTTTATATACTCAATAAGCTGCAACATGAGTTGTTAATTTCACTTATTTTATTGGGTTAGTTGGAGCCAGTAATTTGTACATGTTAGTAGAATGTTGAGGCAATGATGTTGTCCGAAATTTGAAAAGATAAACTTTTTTAGATTCCTAAATTAGTTGATAACATCAAAAAAATAAAGTAGTTGTTATAACTATTTTGTAGTCGTGGTGAATGAAACATTCGATATAAGTAGATCACATCTGGTACTGAGTGGATGTCAATCGTTTTGGATATGAAGTCATAAATCATAGATCATTGACGAGTTTGATGACCTTTTGTTTATTTTTTATCTTATGAACCAAATATGTTGCGTAGCAGTGGCAGAACTAGAGGGGGGGAGCTGCCCAGGCTGAAGCCCCCTCCAAAAAAATATTTTCGTATTTTACCATGATACCATGTATAGATTTGTATTTAATAAAAATAATTTATTACACCATATAAAATGCGACTTTTAATCTTATAATTTAAATAAATCCTATCATCTTTCTTTATATGAACTACATAGTAATTAAAGTTAATATATTTGTGGATTATGGTTTTATCTCCTTGCAAATTATAACATTGAAAGTCCTAATTTTAATGTCATCAATATGGATTAAATAAATTATATATTTTGTTTATCTCATACTAAAATTTACTTATTCATATTATATTAATTGTGTAAAATTTATACAAAGTGAAGATCTATAAAGACCAGGGGTCATATACCCTTAATATATCAAAATTATTTATATAAAATGAAGTTTACAAAAATATATCATGCATCATGTTGACATATTAATTGGAATCGAATGCAATATAATTGACTCATTAATTGGCAAGTATTATTAGCTTAGTAAGTTCACCCAATTATAATTATACACTATTAGAAAAAATGATAACCATACATACACATCTAATCACCTTCTATTTATATATTTCCTTTCAAACTTTTATTGGTCAATTACTCTCAAACTAAGAAAAGATCCATATTACTATATAGAAATAGATCCAAATAATATTTGTTATTACATGGTATTTCACAAACTTTTAGTTACATAACATTTAGATATTATAAGTTTAAACCAAATAAGAATTATTACAAATTGACAGAAACTTGAGATAATAATGACAATATTTCAATCTATAAAAGAAAAGAAAACAATTGAATTGGCATAAGGTAAAAAAAGAGTAGGAAAAACATGTAAAATTTGGGGTACTAAGGAGAAAAAAGGTAAGAAAAATCATATTGTCGATATAATTTTAATCAAATGGAGAGAGAAAAGTGAGAATGAAATGTAAAATAAAAGTCAATAAAATTATATAATTGTTTCTTTCACATTCTCTCTGCTTTAACTTTTAAATAAAAAACAATAAATATATGTATGGATCTTTTTTCTTCATTGTCTTCACTTTTCTTTTTCTAATTTCCTTCTCCATCATATGTTATTTATACAACCACATTAATTTTTTTTTCTTTCTGAAGTCTCATTCAAACTGATCATTGTGTCAAGATCTTAAAATCAATTAACATTATGTGTATCTTATACTTATATCATAGTATAATATTTGACTACCACAATGTTTTGTATCTTCCAGTGTGACACCATCTTCTAGATGGTGTCATATTATTTTTTATACTTATTCTCCACTTAAAAGGTGAGTTTGTTTCCATTTTTAATATAACTAGTACTTTTCTTATGCATTACCAGTTTTAAGCACATTGCACTGATTAAGTGACTATAAATTATGATTATATTGTTGATCATCTAGTCATTTAATATGAAAGACATGGTCAAATAATGAGTTATTTATGACCTTAAACATTTAACAAATTTATTATTTTGATATATGAATAATATTATGTCACTTATCTTAAAAAAATTGTTGTTTACAAATAGCTTATTTGTGTATGTTGGAGACAATGTGACATCACATTAGGTGTATTTTTCTTCAAAAATTTTTATATAAATATTTTTTTCCCATGTATAGTCAATATTTGTCACTACTCATAGTAATCTATCCCCCTCTGTGGTAGGTTTCTAGATCCACCACTGTTGTGCATGATCCATTTCATATAGATCTCTTTTTAATGTGGGTGTATTCAGTCATAAGTATCTTCTATTCCATCCAGACTGTATCTTATCACGAAAGGGAGTTGCATAATCCAAGTTATCATCGTTTTTCCTCCGCTATTGACATAGTATAATTTTTTACTAAAAAAAGGATAATAATTGAATTCTAGATGAGATAGACAACATTGTATTACAATATCAGAAATTATAAATGTATATGTTATTGAAAAGCACAATTTTTTTGCTCAATAACTGGTCAAGCTGACCCATCTGTATTGTTGAATTTTTTGTTTGGAAGTATTGTTTACGACACATTTTCACATAATATTAGGAATTCTATATTTAGAAGAAGTTAACTCGCCACTACAAGTAAGTGCTTATTTAAAGTACAAAACCAAAAAAACGAAAAGAAAAATGATAAAATAAAACTTGATCTTCATTTTGTTAAGAGTAATTAATTCATGTATTCTATTTGGCATACGTTTGGAAGGTTGACCATTGTATTTATGTAATACACAGGACGCTGCAGCAAGACAGGAGTAAATGACAATGAGGACTAGGATTATAAGGTTACTGCTGAACAGAAGACGGGACAAAGAAATTTAGAATCACATGATACGAAACAGCCAAACAGGGCGAAATGGAGAAAGGACTGAAATGGAGACAACCACACTGACTAAAATTAACTGCTTCCGATTTTAATGTAGTTAACTTTCCAAAATTTGTGCAAGAGCAGAACGTGGAGTGACGTTTGTTTCCCAATTGCTAGTTTTCCAAACCTGCCCTTACTATCCTCCATCTCTTACACTACATCAGAGAAAATGGTTTACTGTTGAATCAAATACTGTGACACTGAAGAAAACTGTTAAACCTCATACTTAATCCCTCACATATGTATATTTTCTACTACAATATGTGATTTTCTCTTTCCTTATTTGTCTTAAAGGCTTTTTTTCTTTTTTTCCATCCTCACAAATGTAACGGCAGTGGAGTCAATGGGGCAAGGAGTGTGGTTTTATATGTTGAACATTTTATCACTATTGGTATACATTTTATATGTATATTCTATTTAATTTTTTCAAACATATCGAGTCCAAAGATGTAACATAAATTCCTATTTTATACAATTACAAATGACTCAAACTAAGACATCACATGCATGAGAAAAATGAATAAAAGACAACGAAAAGCTTTTAGGAATGGTCGTGCATGCAAGGGCGGCCAGGAAGGCGATCGGGAAGGCGATAGAATAGCGTTGTCGGCCACCTCCCTGGGATGCTTTGAGGATATGGAAACCAAAAAGCTTATCTGAGACTTCTGAAGCTACTACTCCGGCCAATCAGAGTTATCTCATCTCAGATCTCACGAGTTGGGAAGGTGTCCAAAAAAGAAACATAAGATATTTGTTGTTGATGGGAAACTCTAGTATCTAAAAGAAGAAGTTGATGAGAATGCAGGTAGATGGAAGTCTTGCCTTATTGGTTATGTATTGGACTTCTGGCCTCATATCTCGACCCTCTTCCATCACTTGTGCCGGATTTGGAACCTACGCAGTTCGATAGAAGTATTTGACAAAGATGAAGGAGTCTTTATTAGTTCTCTGATCTTAAAGATCTAAATGACGCTCTATTGGGTGATTGGTATGTCAAAGATAAACCATTGATACTAAAGGAATGGAAGGTGGGTGACAATTTTGCTAAGTTTAAGCTGTCAGAGGTACCAGACTGGGATAGAACTGTTGACCTTCTTTGAACTTTGGGATTGTAGGATGTTCGAGAGATTAGGTTCATTGTTGGTAGGGTGTTAAAAATTTAGTTTCAGGTCGGACAACAACTGGGTTTATAAAAAATGGCTCAATCCAAAACCGACTCGAAAACAATTTTTTTACTAAGTGGTATGTCCGTAACCAAACCCGACTTTATAATTTGGAACTCATAACTAAACCTGGACCATACATATTTGTTAATTATACACTAAATATAGTAATTTGTACATAACTATACCTTATATTTTTCAAATTGTCAATCCAGATTCAATCCAGGTAGAATATATCACCACATAAAACCGACCCAATTTTAATTTGGACATCAATGTCCAAACCCGAAACCAACCAGGATTGATAAAATTCAAAACCAAACTCAATTTTTTTCGGGTCAAACGAGACCGGGTTCACAGGTCTAGACAAAATTTAACATCCCTAATTGTTGTACAAGCCTTTGAGTATGGACGAGAAAACAAAATCACATCTATTTGTTGAGTTTGCTAGAATCCAAGTTCTAATAGCGGTGGATGTTGAATTTCTTGAATCTGTAACGCTCAGAAGTAGTGAAGGTGTCGAGCATACTATTATATTTTTCTATGAATGGTTCCCTTACATGTTCATTCAATGTGGTAATATTGGCCATGATGATTGTAAATAGAGTAGAGATGTTATAATTCCAAAAGTTGTCCAGAAAGGCAATGCTAAAATTTGGGAAGAGAAGATTTCAGTTCATGAGGTTCATGAGGTGGAAGCGAATAAGGCGGGTTCTTCTAGCATTTTTGAAACATATGTGACTTCAGTTAATGAAGTCTTTAGCATGAATGGGTTAACTAAACAACACAATTTGAAGTTGGTCTTGCATGCTAAGGATGGTATTAGATTTGTCCCTTCAACAACTATTCCCATTTTTGACAATATTTCACCAGTTTGTTAGAGTTATCAGGAAGTGGTCAGATCTGATTGTAAGACAAGGAAAAGAAGCATATTCCCCCCTGAATGTAAAACAAATACTTCTGAAGGAATCTACTATAGGGTTATTAATTTAGTGTTTTCTCCTATGTCTAAGGAACTGGGAGGATTGGAAATTATTAATGAAGAAATTGAGGTTGTCAGTTCCACAGCCTCGAGTTCCAAATGACTTCATTTCTATGCATTACCTCTTAGAACGTCAGAGGTATCAAAAATAAAATTTTGAGTATCCAAGAGGAATTAACTTGGGTGAGAGGAGATATTATTATCATCAATCAATCTAATCTTAGAATTAAGAATATTTCCAAGTTTATGAATAAGTATTTCTCTGGTTATCTTTGGTTGGCTAGATTCTCGACTCTCACACACTTGGGAGAGTTGTTATAGGAAGGAAAGTTGCAGTGTTTCTAAAATTTCTAGATGCGATCAAGATATTAATGCTAGAGATTATTGAGGATTCCATTTTCATTCTATTTGCAGTTTACGGACACAATGCAGATGTTGACAAAGTTAGTCTCTGGAAAGAGTTGGAAGGTATTTATGATAAAACAAATGAACCTTGGGTTATTATGGGGGGTTTTAATTATTGGTATGTATGTCCTGAGATCCAATCATATGATGATTGGATTGGCATACGTCGTGATTGATTTGATAAATATCAAAAGCAAGCTTCCAGTTTATTCTAGATCAATCGATTATGAGATAAATGATGGAGCAGAATGAATGTCTAAAGAATGACAATACTCAATGGCGTATGTCTTCAGGTTGAAGACCTGAACAATGAGATCATATGGATGCTAAGAGCATGTCCATTCTTACTATATCCCTAATTGGATGTCATTGTGGAAGGTTGATAGACAAAAATGACACATCAAGACTAGAGTGTGTGTTGGTTGATGATAGTGTTTCATTAGTCACGATATGTGATATCAAACCAAGCACATAGATACATGTTAGAGAATAGTATATCGGATAGACCCACCGTGAGGGTGATGCATGGAACCATGACATGGTAATCAAAGTCATCTTTCATAGTGATGGTGGTGATTATGATTCTTAGACCTGAAATCACTGCACTCATCGAATGCGATTCAGTACACTTTGACATCATCAAACATAGTCCTGAAACATTGGTTGTTATAGAGGTGATGATTGGGTGGATTTGACGCATGACACTGACTATGAGTGATAGATACGGGATTTGTCCCTCCTAAGGGAGTATGATGTCCAGGCTACTTGATAAGAGAGACTGAGAAAGGAATGAACATGTACATGTGAATCAATATATGTTATTGATGTCACACATATCTTAGACAGTCTGGCCTAGTTCATGAAAAATGAATGAACATTGAAAGGATGACAACTCCATGCCTTGAGTTCATTCAGGATATCAGTAGCAAAGGAATTCTACATTCACTGGAACACCAATCACAGACTGTAGGATTGAAATTTGTTCTCCAACTTTCCCTTTCACTAGGGTAGCAATGATGTACGACTAGGTACCATTCTTTGCTTGTGATGTCATAAGCTAGTTATGGGCATTCACTATCAATGCGAAATGGGACCTATAGGGTCAAACACAAAGGATTTACCTGGAAGAGGATTTTATCTATGAATGATATTTGGATTGATTACTAAAGTGTTTAGGTACTCAATTGATCATTCACTCAATAGACTTGACTCAGAATCATCAAGTTCAAGTGTTGAACCAACTGATTTAAGTGTCAAATTCATTGAGAACTGAATTGGCTGTGTTCTACACAACTGGGACCACCAACCGACCGGTTCAATGGGTGAACCGATCGAATCATGGTCAGTTAGATGATTGGTTCACTCTGGTGAACCAATCATGTTACACCCCGATCTCACAATTTCCACTAATCATGAGATTAGGTAAATTGAGGATTTAATGTAATACAAATCACCCTTAACTTTTTCTTCTCTTTCAAAACTCTTTGTTTTCTCGCATTGAACCACATAAACCGAATTTACAAGGGAATCTAAACATTGATTTCTCTAATCCGATTTCAACAGTAAAAATGCATATTTGAACATTCATTATGTTCCTCATACTTTTAAGCACATAAGACTTGTTGATTCACACATATTGCTAAAAGAGGAATAATGTTATACATCATCATTCACAACTCTCTCTTATTTCTTTACAAGGACCTAGAGTGACAAGAACCGACTAAACTTAACTATACTCAAACTTAACTCTTGTGGCAGATCTACTCTGATGCGATGATATCTTCTTCAAGTCCATGTGATTTCCCTAAAAATTGTGAGTAGAGGGGTGAGCCTACTCGCTCAGTGAATGAGTACTTCAAAGAAATAGTCTAAAGCACTGATATAATTACAGATATACTTTTGAGAAATTGATATCAATTATAACAACAATAAGCTTTAAAGAGTCTAATAATTGACAATCATAAATATGGCAAGATACTCTAAATATCTATAAGAGTGAATCAATATATGAAATTAATGATTGACCATAAAGAGAACTAATAATTTAAAAACACACAAAGAATAATTGAATAATTGTACACACTTATTTGAACTCTCATTCATTATATTATGCCCTGATCATATGTAGTGTACTCTACATATGAAAACTCATAGTGCACTACAATCACACTGTACAAGACTTAGCAGACACACCTGGGAAATGCTAAGTCTGACTACTCTCCTGGTCTGCAATAGAGAAATGGCTCTCTAGCCTAAACTGGACTCCTCCTCTAACCTGAGCACAAAGGCGGAGAGTCAAGCCACCTCTTGGATTTTTCTATACTCTAGTAGCACCAAGACTTATGGTTGATGTTGGACACTGCAAACTATAATTTAAGGAGACTTCCACTAGGGCTTCGTCCCCTGTTCCACGTGATAGCACGTTCCGACCCCCGTATACTGGACGCTGCTAGGGTTAGGTCATTTCACACCTAAGGCGCTGACCTCACATCAGGGTTCTACGGGGTTCATGGCTCCTAAGTCTATTAATTTATTATTCCTAGAAAGCTCCTTTATACATTGTACCCTTCTCTTACTTATACTTGACTCTTGTATCTCTATGGTGTCCCGTCTACTTATTTGAAGTTATAATACAACATGTATATCATTCTAAACTTGGCAGAGTAGTATATTCAAAACCTTGTAATATACTAAGTAATCAACATACTATACATGCATGCAGACTAAAATTCTAAAATAAACAGATTACATGTCCACTTGGCACATACACACAAGAATCATGCAATTTATCATCTTATTACACTGATAAGAGTTAACTACTTGACATATGAATAATCATCAATAGCATCTTCAACTTATCTGTAATTTCTCAAAGAACGTGCATATGAACCCAAATCTTGAGTTGTGCATCTCATAACTCAACTAGGAGTTAATTACTTATCATGACAAGAATTATTAATAATAACTGAGAACATTGATATCACAATACTTGATTCATTAAACACCATACCCTTAAGGTTTCATTTAATCACAACAAATGCTACAAAGAAAGGTGTAATACATCTATTGCATACTTTTCAAATCTTTACAACACATGATACATGGGATCTCAATCCCTTATCACATTACTGGGAATTCTCATCCCTTCACATCATTATCATAATTACTGGATCTGGGTATTCAAACCCTTAGATCATCACATAACATTGTTACCACTGTAACAGGTAACCATTACCTCTAGGTCCTTAGACCAAGGTATTCATTTCACTGGTTGTACAAGTATTCTCATGGCTCACAAGGCCATCACACATCTTGTCACCTCTCACTAGGCAACAACTTATTCCCATGGCTCCCATAAAGATTTCATGCGACATAAACATTCACTGAATAAAGACTACTATCAACAAATCATATAAGATCAATAAATGTATGAAAACTTGGAACTGAGCTGAATTCGGGCTTCCACGCCATTCACTGGGATATCATGCATCAATAATAACATTGAATAAATAAAGTCTATCATGTCAAGAAAATCCCTTCAAATGGATTTCACGATATCTATTCACAAATATGAAACTTTCCTCACATCTAGGGTTTCACCCTCTTCACTGAGATACCAAACAAACACTACTCACTTTAAACAAAATCCAAGATAGTATCTGGCATATATGTACTATGAATTTTGATAAACAATCATTCAAAACCAAGGGGATCTAGATAAGCAACTTTCTCTATTAACTCTCTTAAAACCTCTATGAATACTTAGGGAATTCTCATTACAATGCATTGTATACATTTCTAATATGATTTTATCATCTGAAATTCATTCAAACAAAGTAATAATCCATTTTATATCATTTTGCAACAACATAGAACAAATAGACAGTTCAAGGTTTGTAGTCGCATTCTAAGCAATTAAAGATTATGGTTGATTTAACCAATTTTCATGCAATATACTATATAAAGGAAGTTACCACTCACCCTAATGTGTGAACACTACTTAAAAATGTATCCCATATCTGAAAATATTGAATCCATATCAAATCCCTAGAAATTCACCCAATTCTTCTTCCTTTCAACTCGGAAACCCTAAAAATGAGGGATTATGAAGAAAGAGTGAGACAAGGGAAAGTTTTGATACCATTTTGGATCAAATAAAAGGAGGGACATAATTTTGACATGTGAGAGAAGATTCACCATGAAACTATATCCAAAGAAGCTAAACTTACATGATTTCATCATTCCTTGGACCGCAAAACCCTAGGTCAGCACCTCCATCAACTTCTCCTCTCAAACCCTAACTCTCTCTCTCTAGGATTTCATTTCCGTGTATTGAATCACGAATTATGAGAGCTCCTTGTGTATTAGGTTGAGCATATAGAGCAATTGAGCTGCTTGGGTTAATTGCACATTGAGCCCTCACTAAACTTTTTCTTATTTCAACACAGTTTTCTGTCATAAAAAGGTTTCTGTGAATTCATGTATTTAAGAGATCAAACCTTCTCCAAAAATTATGAGAATTTAACATGTTATGTATAATTGAGTTCAAAGCTTTAGTTAAAATTTGAGATCATTCCAAGCTTCAATTAAATAAATAAAAATTGAATAGTGCACTTCTATCTAGAATTCTGCTGAAATGTCAGTTACTGTAATTTGTCACTGATAAGGTCTAAACACATACAAAAATTATGAATATTTTATATGTTGTTTATTATTTAGTTCCAGATCTCCATTTAAAGTTTTATCTCATTTGAAGTTTCCAATAAATAATTAAAAATAAAACACTACACTACTAAATAGTACTCTGTCAACATTTTGGTCGAAGTATAGTTCGACCGAGAACCACATTCAAAGAACACTCAATATTTTGAAATTTTTCTCCAATATGCATGATTGATTTATCCATATCATATACAAAATTAAATTAAATAAAAATTTTGTAGAAAATATGAAAAATCATTTACCACACTACTATCCTGATCAAATTCCATACTCATGTACCATCAAAACCATAATTTCAGCCAACTAGGGTTTATATTTCTCAAACCCTAATTTCTCAAAAGAACACTTAACGTTCTAATTAGGTTTAAAACATCATAATTGAATTATCATCATTAATTATATTTAAGCAATGATCAATCCAATTAAGCATATATTCTTCCAGGTAAAACCTAGTTTACCAATTAAGCTGAGATGCGGTCATAACAATTCTCCCCCCTAAAAAGGTTTCATCCCCGAAACATAAATATGCAAGTAAAGTACATTCAAGGTTTATTTTTAGCTTATGAAATCTTACATGTCATTTTATTCTTGTATTTCATACTTGAATGCAGTTTTCAACATTAAGTCCTTTATTCCTTTACTAAATCACAATATGTTTGAAATAGTTCTCAATGATAACAAACAGATTCTCTATGCCACAACCAGTCATAGGATAGAGAGAGAAACAACCATTTCAATATTTTCATACTTTTGAGGTGTTACCTCAACATTGATAATCTGATCCAACTATCTCAATTCATACTGCTAAATATGTACTATTGTTATGTATTACTTCTAAATCACAAAAGAGAGTTCACCACGTTCTTTTGAATTTTACTATTGTGCTACTAAAATAGCAAAACAGTCTTGAGTTAAAAGACTAGATTCAATAACAATTGTATATTACTACTCACGACATCCCCATTGGATCATGGATGCATAAAGTGAAGCATTACCATCACATTCTATAACAAGTATGAACCCACACATAATTCAAGGTATAACCATCAGGTTATAGCATACTAGGGTTTCAACAATAGTAATAGAGTATTCCATAATTGTATTAGTCATTCAAGGACTATTCCTACCCAATTACCATCACTTAGTTAAATTAAATCTAGGTATAACAAGCTACACCTCATTAAGGTTACATATAAATACAATATGGTTATCATCCCTTCTATTCATATGAGTGAATAGGTAAGACTACCTTATTCAGGGTAACCCTCCATTTGTTCCATCATCATTCAACCCATATCACCATACCAAAATTGTACAATACTAAGATGGATTACTGGTATGAATGACTACAACTATCATACACCTTTAGTTAACATATTGCTTGCACATGTACACTGAAATCATACGTATAACCAATTTACATCCCTTAATATACCTTCAACAAATTATACTTCTAAATACAAATTCACATATTACTAAAAGCTGTTTTTTCTCTTATCTCTCTCCTCATTCATTACTACTCACTTTTTTCTACTTATCCTTCTCATTTTCATCATGTAGATTAAACATCCATAGAATTGAAACATAAAAGGTATGAATAGATTATTCATCATTCTTGCTATTACTGCAAAAATTTATTTCATATCACACTTCACTCATATTGTATTTCTCTCTTTGTTCAAAACACACCTCTTATATTTCAAATCTATTTCTTATCCTTTGCTCTAAATCATTTCCATATTGTTTATCTACCTTTCAGATTAGCTAGGATTACTATCAATGCTAGTTTACTTCTCATAGTGCAAATTTCATGATCTTGTTTTATAGAGATGCTAGTATTCAAGGTCAAATCACTAGTGACAACCCTTAAACTACTACACCTCTAAATATTATAGGGTTTGGCCTTTATCAGTATCATGACGTTATTATGGTGTGACTTTGCTCCCTTAATTTGAAATTCAAACTTTGGATCTCACAAGTTTTTACTAAAGGCTTCCTTATCTTATCAATTGAATTTCCTTCATCTTAATTGGCCATTCAGATAGATTACATTCTCAATTTACCCTTCTAGGGTTTCATCATCATATATTGTGTCATTATTACATTCACTAGATGCCTCTAACATGGTGGTTATGCATCAGATATGATTCATTTTCTTATCGCGTCATTCCCACATTTCTCTCATTAAGTAATATACAGAAGAGAATACAGCTATGAGACTTAGAATTCTTATCTTCAAACATCCCATTAATAAATTTGTCGTATGTAGGTTTAATTAGATATCAACAAGGATACTTGATTAACTAGCACTTTATTGAATCTCCTAACCTCTTTCTTTTATAATCTATATTACTCCACCATGTTTCAAACCCCTCCGTACTTTCCATAATCATGTTACCATATACTACTCTTCCACTTGTTATCTTTAACTTCTACTTTTCTCTTATGATCATGTTGCTTATTCATGAGTATGATCATGTATACCATGTTGCACATATTTCTTTTTATCCTTCTACTAATGTGAAGTTGAAATTCTAAATCAATAATCTCTCTACTAGTTTCAACTCATGTTTAATACATTACATATCCTTCATTTTAAATCAAATGGCTCATGTATGGGTGAAATATAGTTTCTCTTATACTAAGTTTTTCCTTCCTGAGTATAGTCTACCTTTGTATAACTTATTCATTTTATTAAGCTACCCTTTTTTTTCTTTTTTAGAAACTAGTTTGTTGTTCTATAGAGACTTAGAATCCAAAGGTAGTAAGGATGAATGTATTAAACTTACTAATAAAGGTATACATTCCATGCTCTCAATTATATCATAACCCTCATTCCTTAATCAAGCTCATCATTTCCAACATTTATCTTGGTTTTAACTTAATTAGTTTCTTATCCTAGTCTTATGATTTACATATTTATCTAATTAATCTCTTTACTTTAACTCTTCTAAAGACTCTTCACTCATATTTACTTATCGTATACTTACCTCTTTTCTTCTATTTTTCCTTTGCTTTGGAGTACATAAAAATATTGTTCCTGGTTATATAATACATTCCTCATGATTGATTCTTACTACCTTGGCCCTTACATACTTTTCTCATATATTTTCCATATTTCATATTTAGAGTTCATATAATATTAATCTGGATGTTGCCAGGGTTAGGTCATTTCACCCCTAAGGGGCAGACCTCACATAGGGGTTCTACGGTGTTCAAGGCTCCTAAGTCTATTATTTTATTATTCCTAGAAAACTCTTTTCTACATTGTACCCTTCTCTTACTCATACTTGACTTTGGTATCTCTATGGTGTCACATATACTTATTTGAAGTTATAATACAACATGTATATCATTCTAAACTTGGCAGAACAGTATATTCAAAACATTGTAATATACTGAGTAATCAACATACTATACATGAAAACAGACTAAAATTCATAAATAAACAGATTACATGTCCACTTGGCACATACACACTAGAACCATGCAATTAATCATCTTATTACACATCTCGTAGCTCACGCCTTGGATGTAGAATTGCATCCTTCTCTTCCAATATAGGAAGTTTGTGCCGTCGAAGACCGGGGGTCTCATGGAGAAGCTTCCTTCAAGATTGAGTGACCCAAGAGCCGAATCGCCCATCTTCTCCTACTTGTTGAAGTAGCTTGGAGAAGACCCGCTCTAATACCACTTGTTGGATCAATGGGCTCTAGAAGGGGGGGTTGAATAGAGCTTCACAAACTTCACAAAAGTGATTAGACCACCAAATTATATTAAGTGCAGAACTTAAACCAAAATAGAAATTTGATGTCCTAGACTAGCATGCAAAGCAAGGATAAGAGACAAAGATTTGCATGCACTTGGACAGGTGGTTTAGAGTGGTTCCTTGTCCTAAACTTAGGAGCAAGTCAGTCCACTACCTAGAGTTGGTTAGGCTCTAGGATTTGTAACTTGGTCTTCTTATATATATCACACAATAAGATTACAAGCTACAACAACCAACCATCCAAGGACTTATATATCAAGCCAAGATCTTCTACCTCACCAAGGACTTACCCACCAAGCAAGTAGTCTTCAGCCTTCTTCAAAGGACTTACCCACTCTTGCTCTAGTCTTTGGCCTTGCAGGATTTACCTATCTTGCTTGAGCTTTGCCTTGCACCTCTCCTTCACTTGGAGAGCTTTAGCACCTTCCTCCTTCACTCGGGGAAGAACATCAACCTTCTTCTCTTTCACTCGGAGAAGAAACTTCAATCAATCTTCATAGGGAATGGAGATGGGAGAAGTAGAAAGGAGATCTTTACAACATTACAAATGATAGCTCTCATACATGGGTACCTAACTCACTCATACTCACGAATTTGCTTTGAAGGTAGAGAGAGAAAGGGGCTCAAAGGATTAGAAACCACTCAACTAAGGCTAGGACCAAGCATATGTGAATGAGCAACCTTGGAATGAAGTCCAAGATGTCCTATTTATAGTTGAGGGTGTCCCTTTGAGGTTGGGAGAGTTAAGGGGCACAAAATAGCCATTTTACAACTTGCAACAGATCTATTTTGAGTTCCACCTACTTCTCCAACGGTTGGAATTGCTTTTTCTGCATTCCAGTACAGTCTGATCGGCCGAGTTTCAATAAAGGCAACTCGGCCGAACCACTAAAAGACAAGGATGAAAGCTGGACTGTCGACCGAGTTCCCTTGGAGAAACTCGGCCGATCGGTCGACTTTCATCTTGGACCGATCAGTGGATCGGCCGAGTTTTGTGGTCTAGAAACTCGACCGAACGGGAATCGGCTGAGTTGGAAACTCGGCCGATTGCATCAAAAATTCCAGAATAACTGGATCGGCCGAGTTTGTAATTCGGCCGACAAAATCCCTGTTATGGGTATTTTGGAATTTTTGTAAAACTGTACAAATGATGGATTTTTGAGTCCCAATCATTTTATCCATCTTAGTTACAATACAAAACATGAGTATAAGTGATTACATCAATTGTTCTAAGCCTACAAGGGCTATTTCACAAAACGGTCAAAAGTCACATGTTTTGCATGTGCTGGATGAGCAGCTTTTGAGTTGAATGTGATTCTTTTCTTGTACCTAATGTCTGAAACAATCTCAAATAGATTTGTTAGATACATATGAATGGAATGGTTAAGTCATTATCAAAATATGGGCAATGTGCGACACCTAGGTCAACATTCTCCCCCTTTTTGACAATGACAAACCATTCCTCAACATATTGAAAAGAATGTGAAAATTATACCTTTTCTTAGGGAATTGCTAGGGGATGCAAAGATGATCAATTTGTAGTGCTCCCCCTCAATTCATGCTTACTCATTCCTGCATGGTTAGTTAAAAAACAAGCAACCACAGCACATATGTATATTATATGATTCTAAGCAAGTCTAGATGCATTTCAGTTAATAGACAAGAAAAGAACCATACAAGCAATAAATTCAATATGATTGAGCTTTTTCTCCCCCTTTGTCATCTCAAAAAGGCAGGGGGTAGAAGAGCATAAAAGTAAGGTCTTCTCCATAGAGAAACCAAAAACACTCAATCAAACACTCCATAGAAAGACAGAGGAACACCAAGATAAACAACGAAATCATGCATTATCAAAATATGGAAAACACTACAAGATAGACCATACAAAGCGTTCCCATAAGCCATAAAACAAAACTACACAGATATCATAGAGTAGAAATAGTACAACTCAGATGATGTGCCTAATGTATATAGTACAATCATAGTCCAAAGAGATATAGCATGGTCATCCGAGACTAAAACTAGATACATCAGCCACCTAAGCAAAACTACTCTATGTCTACATCATCAACAGCAGCATCGATGTCCTCATCTGGCCGGTAGTCCTCATCGCCATCATCAGAAGGAGGAGCAGCAGCCTGTATAGCCTCGTCAGCATCTTGGTCATCATCCTCGTCATCAGCATCAGTCGTAGTAGCCTCGTTGTCTTCATCAGCATCAGACGCAGCATCCTCCTGGTCAGGCATATCCTCATCTAGAGGACCAGAAGCACGCCCGGGCCACCTCACACTCTGCTCAGACCAAGACATGCCTAGAGCATGTAACTCATAGGCAACCTCAAGGGGAGGAGCAGTAGAGGTGTACTAGGCCAAGATCTCCGACAGACGACCACCTGGAAGCGCCAAAACCGGGGAAGGGTATCCACCTGCAGAGGGCTCAGCGGAAGCAGAAAAGGGTGGAGCAGGGTGAAACTGACTGTACGCGTAAGAAGCATAGTCACCACCGGGGTAAGGCTCGTAGGTGGGGTAAGGCTGAGGGCAGGATAAAGACATGGAGGACATGATGTGGCACAGATCCTGATGGAGGTGTTGCTGGACCTGCATGTTGTAAGCCTGCTGGTGCATGAGATACCCCATGAGGGCCTCATTTGAAACATGGAAATCAGCAAAGGCAGGCTGCGGAGGAGGCTGGAAGGAAGGCTCAGGCAGAGGAGGGGCAGCTGAGGAGGGTGGAGGTGCAGCTGAGGAAGGTGGAGGTGGAGGTGCAGCTGAGGAGGGTGGAGGTGCAGCTGAGGAAGGTGGAGGTGGAGGTGCAGCTGAGGAAGATGATGCACCAGGGGTAGGCACACTCTTTTGGAGAGTGGTCTCATTGATATAAACTCCTTTGCAATCAGGGCGGTAGAGAAAATCGGCAAAGAGAGATTTACCAGTGGCATGCTGGAAAAGACCACAAATAAGGGCAGGATATGGAAGATGTGTGCCCTTTGTGTTCTTTCCCGAGTCAAAACAGGTCATATGATGGAGGATGTAACGGGCCCATTTGACTCCTTGATTCTTCAACAGAAGATACATCATAACCGCCGTATTCTCGGCAATGTCCGTTTGATTCTTTTTAGGATGGACATTGCAGCTCAAGATAAACGCCAAGACGTGGCGAGGAGCAGAAAGGGCGGAGGAAGGCAAAGTACCCTTTTTTCTATAAGGAAAGTTGGGTTTCTTGAGAAATTTGTGGATGTCAGTCAAGTCAACCTCAATTGCCTTATAAACATCATCGAGGTAAAGAAGATCAAGATATTGAGGATAGTCGGCGATCCAAGATGTCGTACCAACATTTCCATTAAGATAGAGATTGAAAGAACGCTCAGTGATATGGAAAGGTTTACCGGCAATCATGGATGTCAACACAATAGAAGTGTCCGCGGATGGGACCAAAGAGTCATAGTTCCAACGCAAATTGGCGTAGAACTCACGGACAGCTTTGGAACTATATTTCAAATTGTGGAAGCGGGCATCCTCTATGCAAAACGCCTCAAGGTGATGGGTTCGAAGGATTTGACAAGCTTCAAAGAGGTCAGCGTGAAAGCTATTGGGTTGATGTAGAGCTCGAAAAGGGAAGGGAGTGTGAGGAAGGAGCTCTTGGTAACGAGAAACAGCAGCTTGGTCAATGAAAGAGAGATTTTCGAACACTATATACCTTGGAGCAAGGGGGGTCGCCATAGCAGGGGCAGAGACGGCTCTTTTCCGTCGTTGGGACCTCATGGAGAGGAGGAGGAGGAAAGAGAGCTGAGATGCGTGGAGAGATAAGGTAGATGAAACCCCAAGAACAGCAGGAACCAAGAAACAAGGTCGAGCGGAGGTGAAATCGGCTGGAACGAGGGAAGAGAGGACCAGGGTTAGGGAGGGTCGGGGGTTACGGCTAGGGTTCCGTCGACTTTGCTCTAGTTGAGAGGGAGAAAGTCGGCCAATTCCTATATATATAAAACTAGTCTGCCGCCGATCGGTCGAGTTTGGGAAATGGAAACTCGGCCGATCGAGCGTACAGGTACCCTGAATCCCGACCGTTCGGCCGAGTTGGAAACTCGGCCGACCAAAACCCTGAAGAGGAAAAACTGAAGTTCTAGCCCTAGCCTCAAATGACCGAATGCAATTTTTCTTTTTGGTCTAGTTTGTATATTAAGTATATTTAGGCACATTCCCATCATCATAGGGTACTATTTGTCGATTAAAACCCGATTTGCGAGAAAAAGCCCGAAAAAGAGATAGAAACTAGAGAAAATTTAGCAAAAACAAGCATTTTTAGCAATCAAAGCATTTATAAGCAAGAGCAACACATACAAGATGTAACCAACTAATTAGAGAGCAATTCAATATCATCAAGAGAAATTATGAGCAATTTTGATCTAATAAAATTAAATTGTTCTCTAGCAAGTGGTTTAGTGAAAATATCGGCCAACTGATTTTCCGTATCCACATGTGTGATATAAATATCCTTTTTGACAATGTGGTCACGGAGAAAATGATGGCGAACTTCTATGTGTTTATCTCTACTATGCAATATTGGATTATAAGAAAGATTGATTGCACTAGTATTACCACAGTAAATAGGAGAAGCATCAAAATGAATGTTAAAGTCTTGGAGCATTTGCTTCATCCATAGGACCTGGGCACAACAACTTCCGGCTGCAATGTACTCAGCTTCGATAGTTGATAATGTCATTGTGCTCTGTTTCTTGGAGAACCAAGACACCAAGCATGGTCCCAAGAGGAAGCAAGTGCCACTTGTGCACTTTCTATCAATCAAGCAAACTGCATAGTCAGCATCACTATATGCCACAAGAGTAAAGTCCCTTGACTTAGGGTACCATAGTCCAAAATTTGGAGTTTTGGCTAAGTACCTCAAAATCCTCTTAACAGCAATAAGATGTGATTTCCTAGGGCTTGATTGAAAGCGAGCACACAAGCCAACACTAAACATTATATCAGGTCTAGAGGCAGTTAAATAAAGTAAACTTCCGATCATACCTCTATAGAGCTTCTCATCTACCTTTTCACCTTCTTCATCCCTGTCGAGTTTTGCGGTGTTTGACATGGGTGTATCCATCGGCTTCATGTTCTCCATCCCAAAGCGTTTGAGTAGTTCAGTTGTGTATTTTCCTTGGTTGATGAAGTTTCCTTCCTTCGTTTGTTTGATTTGAAAGCCGAGGAAGAAGGTCAGCTCACCCATCATGCTCATCTCGAATTCACTCTGCATAAGAGAGCTAAACTCCTTGCAAAGATCAAGGTCAGTTCCGCCAAATATAATATCATCAACATATATTTGAATTATGAGAAAATGGGTAGAAGTGTGTTTTAGAAATAAAGTACAATCAACTTTGCCCATGATATACCCGTTATCTAACAAAAAGTTCTTTAGTTTCTCATACCAAGCTCGAGGTGCTTGTTTGAGTCCGTAGAGAGCTTTTTGCAAGAAATATACATGATTGGGTAACTTATCATTTTCAAAGCCTGGAGGTTGAGCAACATATACTTCCTCCTCGATTGTACCATTTAAAAACGCACTTTTAACATCCATTTGATAAAGCAAGACATTTTTATAACTAGCAAAAGCAAGTAGCATACGAATAGATTCTAATCTAGCAACAGGAGCATAGGTTTCATCAAAATCAATACCTTCTTGTTGATTGTAACCTTGTGCTACTAACCTTGCTTTGTTCCTTACCACTTTTCCTTGCTCATCAAGCTTGTTGCGGTAGACCCATTTGGTGCCAATGATCTTTCTATCATTTGGTCTTGGCACTAAGGTCCACACACGGTTCTTCTCGAATTGCTCAAGCTCTTCTTGCATGGCAAGGATCCACTCATCATCACCAAGGGCCTCTTTGATGTTCTTTGGCTCCAGTTGGGAGATGAAGGCACTATCTGCTTGTTCTTTGTTGTGAGCAGCTCGTGTCCTCACTCTCTCAAACGGATTGCCAATGATCAACTCCTTGGGGTGATTCTTTGCAAAGCGGGGAGTGGGATCCTTCTTTTCTTCTTCTTTTTCTTCTTCTTCAACCTGCTTACCTTTGTCTTTGATGTTGAGCTCTTTTAAGATTGGAATGATTTCATCTGCAACATCATCATCACCAATATGCTTGCCAATAATAGGGTTAGTTTCAATAAATTTAACATTTATAGATTCTTCTATTTCAGATAGTTCAATGTTAAATACTCTAAAAGCCCTGCTAGTAGTGCTATAGCCTAGGAAGAAAGCCTTGTATGATTTCGGATCAAACTTGTCGAGAGAATCCTTGGTGTTTAAAACAAAAAAAGGACATCCAAAAACATGAAAGAAATCAATAGACGGCTTCCTACCACGCCACAGTTCATAGGGGGTTTTCTTAAAAGTCGGATGTGTGAAAACTCAGTTTTGCACAAAACATGAGGTGCTAACGGCTTCAGCCCAAAACTTCTTAGGAGTGTCATACTCAAGAAGCATGGTCCTAGCCATCTCTTGTAGCGATCTATTCTTCCTCTCAACAACTCCATTTTGTTGGGGTGTGCGAGGAGAAGAGAAATTGTGCAAATAACCCGATTTTTCACAAAACCGTTCAAACAGATCATTTTCAAACTCTCCCCCATGATCACTATGGATAGAAACAACATGGCAAGATGCTTCGTTTTCAACTCGTTTACAAAAGCTCGAGAAAACATCAAGTGTATCGCTTTTTGAAACGAGAAAGAAAGTCCAAGTATATCTAGAAAAATCATCGACAATAACAAGACAATACTTGGAGCCGCGAAGCGTTTGTGTTCTCATTGGTCCGAAAAGATCAATATGAAGAAGCTCTAGAACTCTCTTGGTACTCATGACTCCTTTGGATTTGAAGGAGGATTTGGTTTGTTTCCCTTGTGTACAAGGTTGACATTCCTCATCCTTTTCAAAATCCAATTTAGGAAGTCCTCGAACCAAGTCCTTTTTGTTCAGTTTCTTCATTTGATGCAAGTTCACATGACCCAAACGACGATGCCAAAGCGAAAGATCGTTTTTATCCACAACTAAGCATCTATTTAGTATGGGCTTTAGAGCATCTAGAACAATCACATAGAGATTACCATTTCTAGTTCCCTTATATATAACATTGTAGGACAGGGAATCTAGAAGCAAGCATTCTAAGGAAGTGAAAAGCACAAGATAACCATTATCACATAATTGGCTAACACTAATTAAACTGTGATGTAGGCCATCAACAAGCAAAACATTCTTAATGCACAATTCATTGCCTACATCACCCTCACCTATAACCTTACCCTTTTTGTTGTCCCCAAAGGTTACCGATCCTCCTTTCTTCTTCACAAATTTGTTGAAATGGCTGATTTCTCCAGTCATATGCTTAGAGCAGCCACTATCAACAATCCATTTCTTTTTAACCTGCACGAAAAGAGGATGTCAGAACCCAACTCAAACTTTGGGGTCCGGGGTTAGCTTGGGGACCCATTTCATATTTGGGTTGGTCCCCTTGGGCTTGTAAGGACAATAGGTAGAATAATGATCATCACATTTGCAATGAATACATACCATTGGGTTTTTAGAGCCAGAAGACTCTCCATTGAAAATTGGAGTTTCCACACTCTTTTTCTTACCCTTTTTCTTCTTCTTACCTTTTGAAGTAGTCTCATTGTATCCTAGACCACTAGTACCAACTTGTTTGGTAGAGTGCTCTAGAACATCATTTAAGGATTTCTTACCCGAAAGAAACCTTTGCAAAGTAGATCTTAATTTAGCATTATCATCACTAAGATTTGTAATGGTAGTAGATAAACTAGCAAGATCTTCTCTAGTATGCAAAAGGTCGGCCTCAAGGCAGAGGGCTTTAGTAAGAAGAGAATCGTTTTCTAAAGTTAAGTTAGCAACTTCATTTCTAGGCAAGATAGGTCTAGAAGATAAATCATTTGTTTGAGCAAGTAATTTAGCATTTTCAGATTTAAGAACAACAATTTCTCTTTGATAAGAGTAAACTTCATCTCTCCTAGCATCATCAATAAGCTTAAGTTCAACATTTTCAGTTTTTAGAACATCTAGCTCATCTAGGCAATTTTGGTTCTCTATCTTAAGATTTTCAATAGTTTTAAGATAAGTACCATTCTCAACCTCGACTCCATTATATTGAAGTTCAAGGTCTAGAAATTGCCCTTGCAAGGAATCTATGCTATCAAGATGTAATTTCTCATTTTTATCAAGAATATCAATCTTGGCATAAAGATCATCAACTATCTTTCCTAATCTTTTCCTTTTAGCTTTACATTTAGCAAAAGATGATTGACAATCATTAAGCATTTCAATGAGGGTTTCCTTAGATAACTCAAGCAAATTTTCATCACTTACCTTGCTTACCTCACTTACCTCAATTACTTCTTCACTAGTAGATGCCATGAGTGCAAGATGACATTCTCCATCCTCGGAGCTTGAGGAACTTGAAGTAGAAGACTCCTCCCATGCCGCATGAGCTGCATCTTTGGATCGTCTTTCCTTCTTGTCCTTCTTCTTGTACTTGGCTTCTCTTTTGTATTTGTCAGCCTTCTTGTGGCTGCTCTTATGATAGCCCTTCTTGGCCTTTGGGCAGTCACTCTTGTAGTGGCCCTTTTGACCACACTCGTAGCACCTAGGAGTGGAGGAGGATGGCTTGCCCTTGAAGTGTCTTCCTTTTGAGTAGTTGGCTTCATGATCATTTGCGCCTTCATCTTCGCTTGAGGAAGGGAAGGGAGATTTCATGACAAGTTGTTGTTGCCGGACCATTTCTTCAACATGGGCTTTGAAGGCAGTGTCCTTCATCTTCTTTGATTCCTTCTCTTCTCTTTTCTCCTCTTCCTCTTGCTTGTCGAGCCTTGGTTCATGTGCTTGAAGGTTACCAACCAGCTCCTCGGTTGACAACTCGCTCAGCTTGTAGACTTCTTCAATTGAAGTGACCTTTGGCTCCCATCTCTTTGGAAGAGATCTCAAGATCTTTGCATTGATTGTACCTCTATCCATGACACTCCCAAGGGCTGCAAGGCTGTTCAAGATGACATTCAACCTTGTGTACATGTCCGCAACTCTTTCATTCTTCCCCATCTTGAAGTTCTCAAGTAGGCCGCCGAGTATATAGACCTTGGCCTCCTTGACTTGCTCCGTCCCTTCATAGGTGACACACAGCTTGTGCCAAATCTCATGCGCCGTGTCCCAAGAAGAGATGTGGTTGAACTCCGATGGTGAAAGGGCGGCGTAGATGATGCTCACGTCTTTAGCATTGAGTTGAGCACGCTTCATCTCGTCTTCCGTCCACGTGGTGATGTTCCCCTTTGGCTCTTCATACTTGAGATGGACTATCTTCCACATCTCGTAGCTCACGCCTTGGATGTAGAATTGCATCCTTCTCTTCCAATATAGGAAGTTTGTGTCGTCGAAGACCGGGGGTCTCATGGAGAAGCTTCCTTCAAGATTGAGTGACCCAAGAGCCGAATCGCCCATCTTCTCCTACTTGTTGAAGTAGCTTGGAGAAGACCCGCTCTGATACCACTTGTTGGATCAATGGGCTCTAGAAGGGGGGGGGGTTGAATAGAGCTTCACAAACTTCACAAAAGTGATTAGACCACCAAATTATATTAAGTGCAGAACTTAAACCAAAATAGCAATTTGATGTCCTAGACTAGCATACAAAGCAAGAATAAGAGACAAGGATTTGCATGCACTTGGACAGGTGGTTTAGAGTGGTTCCTTGTCCTAAACTTAGGAGCAAGTCAGTCCACTACCTAGAGTTGGTTAGGCTCTAGGATTTGTAACTTGGTCTTCTTATATATATCACACAATAAGATTACAAGCTACAACAACCAACCATCCAAGGACTTATATATCAAGCCAAGATCTTCTACCTCACCAAGGACTTACCCACCAAGCAAGTAGTCTTCAGCCTTCTTCAAAGGACTTACCCACTCTTGCTCTAGTCTACGGCCTTGCAGGATTTACCTATCTTGCTTGAGCTTTGCCTTGCACCTCTCCTTCACTTGGAGAGCTTTAGCACCTTCCTCCTTCACTCGGGGAAGAACAGCAACCTTCTTCTCTTTCACTCGGAGAAGAAACTTCAATCAATCTTCATAGGGAATGGAGATGGGAGAAGTAGAAAGGAGATCTTTACAACATTACAAATGATAGCTCTCATACATGGGTACCTAACTCACTCATACTCATGAATTTTCTTTGAAGGTAGAGAGAGAAAGGGGCTCAAAGGATTAGAAACCACTCAACTAAGGCTAGGACCAAGCATATGTGAATGAGCAACCTTGGAATGAAGTCCAAGATGTCCTATTTATAGTTGAGGGTGTCCCTTTGAGGTTGGGAGAGTTAAGGGGCACAAAATAGCCGTTTTACAACTTGCAACGGATCTATTTTGAGTTCCACCTACTTCTCCAACGGTTGGAATTGCTTTTTCTGCATTCCAGTACAGTCTGATCGGCCGAGTTTCAATAAAGGCAACTCGGCCGAACCACTAAAAGACAAGGCTGAAAGCTGGACTGTCGGCCGAGTTCCCTTGGAGAAACTCGGCCGATCGGTCGACTTTCATCTTGGACCGATCAGTGGATCGGCCGAGTTTCGTGGTCTAGAAACTCGACCGAACGGGAATCGGCTGAGTTGGAAACTCGGCCGATTGCATCAAAAATTCCAGAATAACTGGATCGGCCGAGTTTGTAATTCGGCTGACAAAATCCCTATTATGGGTATTTTGGAATTTTTGTAAAACTGTACAAATGATGGATTTTTGAGTCCCAATCATTTTATCCATCTTAGTTACAATACAAAACATGAGTATAAGTGATTACATCAATTGTTCTAAGCCTACAAGGGCTATTTCACAAAACGGTCAAAAGTCACATGTTTTGCATGTGCTGGATGAGCAGCTTTTGAGTTGAATGTGATTCTTTTCTTGTACCTAATGTCTGAAACAATCTCAAATAGATTTGTTAGATACATATGAATGGAATGGTTAAGTCATTATCAAAATATGGGCAATGTGCGACACCTAGGTCAACACAATATACTTTGGAAGTTCCCACTTACCCTAAGGTGTGAAAACACCTTAAAAACGTATCCCATATCTGAAAATCTTGAATCCATATCAAATCCCTAGCAATTCACCCAATTCTTCTTCCTTTCAACTTGGAAACCCTAAAAATGAGGGATTATGAAGAAAGAATGAGAAAAGGGGAAGTTTTGATACCATTTTGGATCAAATAAGAGGAGGGACAATATTTTGACATGTGAGAGAAGATTCACCATGAAACTATATCCAAAGAAGCTAAACTTACATAATTTCATCATTCCTCAGACCGCAAAACCCTAGGTCAGCATCTCCATCAATTTCTCCTCTCAAACCCTAACTCTCTCTCTCTCTAGGATTTTGTTTCTCTAGATTGAATCATGAGTTATGAGAGCTCCTTGTGTGTTAGGTTGACCATATAGAGAAATTGAGCTGCTTGTGTTGATTGCACATTGACCCCTCACTAAACTTTTTCTTATTTCAGTTCATTTTTCTATCATAAAAAGGATTATGTGAATTCATGTATTTCAGAGATCAAACCTTCTCCAAAAATTATGAGAATTTAGCATATTATGTATAATTGAGTTATAAAGCTTCAGTTAAAATTTGAGATCATTCCAAGCATCATTAAATAAATAAAAATCGAATAGTGCGCTGCTATCCATAATTCTGTAGAAATGTCAGTTTCTGTAATTCGTCCACTGATAAGGTCTAAACGCATCCAAAAATTATGGAAATTTTACATGTTATTTTATGATTGAATTTTAGATCTCCCATCAAAATTTAAGATCATTTTGAGTAACCAATAAATAACTAAAAATAAAACACTACACAACTGAAAAGCACTCTGTTAGCATTTTGGTCAAAGTATAGTTCGACCGAGAACCACATTCAAAGAACACTCAAATATTCTAAAAGTTCTCTCCAATATGCATGATTAAGTTATCCATATCATATCCAAAATTCACTTAAATAAAAAAATTTAGAAAAAATGAAAAATCATTTACCACACTGCTATCCTGATCAAATTCCATACTCATGTACCACCAAAACCCTAGTTTCAGCCAACTAGGGTTTATATTTCTCAAACCCTAATTTCTCAAACAATAGAACACTTAACGTTCTTACTAGGTTTAAAACATCATAATTGAATTATCATCATTAATTATATTTAAGCAATGATCAATCCAATTAAGCATATAATCATCCAGGTAAACCCTAGTTTACCAATTAAGCTCAGATGTGGTCATAACAGATCGGTTCATTTTTCCAAACGAGCAGTGTTGGATTTTCCCAGTTTGTGAGAAAAAGGTTTTTTGCTTCACTTTTTCAATTTGGTTGGGACAATAATTAATATTTGTGATAATTAGAAATGAATAAGAAAATTCAATTGTTGGCAAGTTTGGGAAGTGAAACGACCGGTTCAAAATCCCAACTAGTGAACTGATTGGCTCACCTTGCCATACGACCATTTTATTTATGAAATGACTGGTTCACTGCCACAGTGCAAACTGTTCATGGAAATTCAGAGCCCTTCTACTCCCGCAAAGACTGGCAACCCTGACCCTACCCTTTACTATAAATAGAGGAGTACATGGGGCTTCTCTAGAGACACAACTAAGAACATCAGTTGCTCTATAAAGTTGTTACCCTATCTAGTTGTGGTAACCGAGAGAGCCCAAGCAAGTTCTACCTGTCTAGGGAGAAACATAGAGGGAAAGACAACTGCTAAAAAAATTAGTTGTGGGAGAGTGTGTCGATGACGAGTACGCTGACAGAAGGGGACAACTCCTTCTAGTTCGTTCTTCAGGATGAAAAGAGTTCTCGGTAGTCCTTGTGGACAATCTATAGAGGTGGGAGACTTCTACCACTTAGGTTGATGACATTCAACCGCAGTTTGGGTCAAGACGAAGAGCTATACAGACTCCGTCAAAGATAGGTGGTTGATGACCGCACTAGATGCGAGGTATTGTCACTGAGCAAGCCTCAGGATAAGGTATATCTCTCTAAAACCATCTTTTCCATTACATAGATATTGATGCAATCTTCAGGTTATGGATTTATGGTCAAGTATTTTTTTTGTTTCCACTGCCTACTCTAACCATGTAAAACCCAACATTTAAGCGGTTAGAAAAGATGTTGAGAAGATTGGAAGACAACCCCCCACCAAGAAGTCCATGGATGATTTCAATAACTTCATTCTTTATTGGGGATTATTTGAGCTTGATCTTAATGGTCCGTACTATACTTGGGACAACCATCAAGATGGTGAAGATTTTATTACTCCAAAAATCGATAAAATCATCTATAATTCTTCTTTTCAATCTTGTTTTGAGGTGTTTCACGGAGAGTGCATCTCTAACACTGTGAATGACCATATAAGGATCAATTTGTTCTTGGGTGAATATAGTTCTATTAAATCTCCTTTTAAATTTATCAACACATGGACTGGTGATAAGGATTTCCCCCCCCCTATTGAAGGAGTTATATATATTCTTAATATTATTTTACCTTTAATTATATTTCATTAAGGTATATACATACTATTAATAATATCCAAAAGTAGGGACAATTATATTTAACCATATCTGAATTAACCATGTAGTTTATCGATTGCAACCAAATTATGCTCACCCCTGGATGAGAGAGAAAAATATGATGCATTTAGATGTTGTTTGTGCTATTATATTTTATTTGATATAAAATAGAAGTATGACCTGAAATTAGTTTTAGTGCTATAGATGGTGTTTGGTAAATCTATCAAATGCAACAAACGTTCAAAATTTGAGCTATTTTTCATAGATTTAGTGCAACTTCTACCATATATAAGTGTACAACAGAGGATATGAATTCAGGGTTTTTTTTTCGTCTGTATAGTTTTAAGCTAGCAAGAACAGTAATTACTAAATTTGACTTCTATGTGAAAAGTCCTATGTTTATCCATTTAATCATGAGGTGATGGTTATAGAACGATTGAAAAGTAAAAACATATCTGCATATGATTAAGCTCATATACGCACTATCCACCCTACCAAAATCAACAACAACAAGAAGAAAAATATATAGCTTTATAATACTCCATCCAGAAAACCATTTGAGATCCAAGATTTAGGTAAAAACAACCTTATTGTTGCTTATTTAGTCAAGAAAAATGAGATTATAGAAAGAGAAGATAGAAACCTTGGTAGAACAAAATTAGAGGATGGTGAAGACAGGAAAAAGGATAGATATTTGATCAATTTTCACTACCTGATTTGTCAAGCCATAGGACGACTAGTCAGGCCGATGAAAATACAGTGGTCGATGTAGAAAACCAAAGCTAAAAAAAATAGATATGGGCCTTGACAAGTCAGTCGAGCCCAACAATCCTAATTTTTTTAATTTTATACATCAAGGAGTACAGATGCCTCCACAACCCCCCCCCCAATTTTTTTTTTCTTTTTCCTTTGCAAGTTTCACGTGTACTGGTCAACAAGTAAATATTGTTAGGAGTCGCTTCCTTTTATCTTCAGATCCCCTTATATACAAGGAAGAAATAGCCATAGTATAGATATATTTTGGGTATGAAGATGAATCGGTAAGTGTTGGTAAAGGGAAGAAGACCACAGGCCTCACAACGCACTTCTCATACCATAAATTTAATATAGTGTTGGGTATGGTGAATGATCAGCACAAGCAACTTCTTAACTCAACAACATTTGGTCATTTCATGTCATTGAACTATCCTAGAGCATTTGACATGTCTCTAATCAAGTGTCTGATAGAAAGGTACGATCCTAAGGCTAAGTGTTTTAGTCTTGGTAGAAACCGTGTCAAGTTTGATGCTAAACAGGTAGGTCAGATCCTGGGTCTCCCAGCACAAGGTTAGTATTGGTTTCTGGTTGGACCAAGTGAATATGAAATTCTGAAACAGACACCAATGTGTAGAACAATATCTTGGTTTTTTATGCAAGTGAGGTTGTGGTTCAAGGTCAGACTAGTAATGGTGTTGTGTATATTAAATATTTTAAAGGGGAAGTGAAGATAACAAAGGCATTGGTTGTACTAGCCTCGATTTCTTGCAAAGAAGATGATGAATCCATAGAGGATTTTGTGAGGATTTGGGTTGTTGTCATGATGGAAACCTTTCTATACCTGTATGTAGGGTTTGGAATCCACGGGTTCCTGTGGGAATATGTTGATGTTCTGCCCGAACTCAGTAATTACAACTCGGCAGAGTCTGTCTTTGAGTACTTACATGTCAAAATGAAGGAGATGGGGAACATGAACATGGGTTACTTGAAGGGTTGTTCGTTCCTTTTGATGGTATGGTTCAGATTGGTCACTAGTGTGAGTAAGAAATACAAACCTCGTGCCTTCCCTCTGGCAAACGGTTGGGACTACAGTAACAGGATGAGTGCTTGGTTGGTTGCGAATGACATGTCAGTTAGAACAATCAGATCGAAAAATTTAGTGAAAGATTATATAGCATCCCCAGTGAGTGTGATAAAAAAGGCGAGGTCAGGTGGAAGAAAGTGTCAATTTGTTGTAGTTGAATGAGAGGTAACTACGCATTATATTTGTTTTGATGTATTTTTTACTGTATATGTTACATGGTTTGTTGTTTTAGTGTTGGACGTAGATGTTAATTGGTATATATGTGATGGTTTCTTGTGATTAGTTGTGTAATGTAATACAATATATATGCAGCTTGTCAATGCAAACTTGAAATTGAAGAACCTAAAGTTCAAGAATAAGGGAGACACAAGAAATAACGAGAATAATATTGAGGTTGCAGTACTGAAGAAACGACTAAGAAGGTTGCGCAGGAAGTACATGTTGATGAAGGAAGCACACTATGCAAAAGTGTGCAAGAATGAGGTTCTTCGTATGGAGTTGGAGTCTAGGCAAGTATCTGAGACAACACTTGGAGGCAACATGGGTAATGACATGTCAGAAGGTGCGGACAACGACGGACACGGGGAAGAGGCAAAATGGATTCAAATGTGATGTTTGTTATACTCTAGCTGATGTCTAGTTATCTTGTTATAACAAGCTCTCAATATTAACGTAATATGTTGGTCTACGAATACATTTGAGAGTGTACGTTGTGTTTGAAATAAAACTTATGTTGGAGTTAATTATTTCCGGCACAGGTTAATTTTGGTGTGGATAGAACATAGGGTGTGATGGATCAGGACAAAGAAAAATGTTTGGATGTAAGTGCAACAGATTATGAAAATAATGTAATGTTTTGAGGGGATTGGGGTCTGAAAGACTAATTTTAGTATTTTACAAGAACCTGGTAGCTGGTTGTGATAAACTAATTTTGATCATTGTAAGGACAGGAACTGGTTCGGAAAGGTGATGAAACAACCAAAGAGGAATGTGAAGCTGATGGATGTATTGCAAAGGTATGCGTAGGAATACATGTTTGTTCAACCTTTATTAGTAATATACTAGTACACATATTTGGATGTTGACCACTGCAAATGATGCTATGCAATAGTAGAATGGTGGGGTCAGATGTGACATGGATGATAGGTTTCAAAGTTCAGTCAACATCTGTGTGGTAAGTCGATCTCTTGCCTTGTTATATGGAACTTGTTGGAACAAATGTCTGACATCACATTCACATTCATTAATTTCAATTGAATGTTTTGATTAACAATAACTACTGACGGATATTATTGGTCTTCAGGAAGATGAGGGAACATCTGACTGCATTAGTCTACCAAAACTAGAAGGGAACAACAAGAACAAGGTATGGGCTCCATTTTCTTGGTAACGTTGCATGGTTTCTCGTAAAGATAATAATATCACCTACAGTTGTAGAGACGCAAAGGTTGGAAATGTTGTCATTGATGTTCCAGTCATTGATTAGTCAACACCTATCAAGGTACCGTAGCGTGTTCTTATCTATTGGTGTAAATTGATAGGAAGATTGTGCCTTGTGTCATGTAATGAGTTGTGTTATACTGCAGACTCGCATCACAAGATCCACACCAAAAAGGTTGCTTGCTTCAAGTGAGGATCTGTGTGGCAGGGGGGGAATAAATTTTTGCAATTGATCCAAGTTCCCACTTCAAGGAACTTGACATGAGCTTGATTGAGTTCGTCATTCTAGACTTATATCTTTGGTAAATTTAGTAAACAAATGATAGTATGCATTGCAGGATGTCAGCGGAGCATGTGTCATTGCTTCTTGTTCTAGTGTAGGCACCACTCTTGCCACATCCAAAGAAACCAAATCAGGAGCGGCCGGTGGGCATAGCATGGTAACTTGCTTAATGGACTTTGTATGATGCGCACATATTATAATTGCACCTCTATTACAATGTGAAATTTGTTTGTAACAGCCACGTTGTATTTTGATAATGTCTTTATCAAATACTTATTTTTATATATGTGTTCCCGCATGATTTTTCACAATTGTTGAGCGTAGGGTCATGGCATATCAGGTAGGTTGAATGATACTCCTATAGATCAAGATGTATCAGTAGATGGTTGTCAAAGTGAGGGGGTTGTTAGTGAAGCGAGGAAGCAGATGTGCCTGCGTAAGATTCCAGCAATGACATATGTGGATGATGACAAGCAAGCAAAGCGACAGAACACAAAGGTTTTATGCTCTTTATAGTATTGGAAGTTCAATCTGATAAAATAGTACTTCTTGTCTTATGTGTTGAAGTGTTTGATTACATTTAGTAGGGTATTAGATAACTGTGGTAGTTCCTTTATAATTTTGGTAGTATATAAGATATGGTATTGTTGTTTTGTAGGTAGATGACTTCATTGGAAGTCGATCTGTGACAAGATCGGCAATAAAAAAGGTGTGGTAATCATTTACAAAAATGTCTTTGTGTAGGAACATGATAAAAGAGCCCTTTATATGTCATGTAGATGATGTCCGTTAATGTTTTGTGTGACTTTTCCCTATCTCTATATAAAGGGTGTTTTGGAAATAGACAACCCATTGGTTATTACTAGTGGAGGGACCAGTAAGAATACACTGAAGATAAAGAGGAAGTGGAGTATAGGAACGACAGTGAGTTTAACACATCTATGGCAATATTACAGTTCTGATGAAAAAAATGTTTTATAGACGTCTTGATATTGGGATATTGTATTGTCTTATTTTATGTAACAAAGATACAGTACGAAACACCAGAGAGTGCAAAAAATGGAGAGGATGTTGAAAAGGGGATGCCAGATGATGATGGTGCTAGGAAATTACCGGTTTGTATGGTATTGGTTTCTGAATCATATGTATGGTTGTTATGGTAGTATGGTCGTTACACTAGTGTTGTTGTTTTTAGTGTTATGGATTGCTTTTGTTGTTATGGATAGAGTTTGACATCTTCAATTAGGTTATGTCATTGATACTGGAGACTGTGATGTTTGTTTACATAATCAATATATTGTGTGCAGGTTAGCGAAGCTGTTGGTAGGCATTCAGTAACAAGATATGCCAGTAAAAAGGCTACTGAGGTACATGTCATATGACTCAATCTGTGTCACTGGTGTTTGAATTCTATTAGAGTAGGTAATGATTAATGATACTATTGTAGGTTTGTTATTGCAGGTCGACACCCTGTCAGGAATGAGTAAGGGGAGTGCCGCTAAGACGGTAAATACCAAAGCAACGTTCCATGTGTACAACTGTAACATTGTACTCTATTTAGTTGTTTGCTTATAAATAAAGTTGTGATGTAAACAGTTGTCCCAAATTGCAGATTTGTTATGATACGCCTGCCGCGCACGGGGCGGGGGAGAGTGATACGGTTTGTTGGATTGTTGGGGTAGGGTTTCATTTTCAACAATGAAACAGAATACATGTTGGTCAACGCTTTTAGTTATGTTGAATCATACACTGATTTTTGGACATATTACATGCAGGGTGTCGAAATTTTTGTTAGGCGCTCAGTGACAAGGTCTGCCAGTAGAAGGGAAACTGAGGTTAGTACTGTCTGTTTCACCGTACTGCAGTAGTATTTGTAGTATATCATGCTATGTAACATTATAATTGGCATGACAACAGTCTGGTTACATAACACCTGGGTCTGTGCAAAGTAGTAGCGAGCGAGGAAATGCACTGCCAACCATGAGTAGGTCGAGCGTGGCAAAAATAGTAAAATATGAAACAACCCTTTCATATACTCTCGTTATTGTTATCTTCATCTGTTGGGGGACTTCTTTTCCAATATGACCTAGTTATGCATATGGTTGTTTTCCACTTGTAGATTTGGTATGTCATGCCTGTAGAGATTTGAAATCGTGCAATGGTTTGTTTGAGTTTTGGTTCATGGGTTCATCACTCAACAGATTACACACTTTTGATTGTCTCGTGAATATACCATATTCGTACGTGTTATTGTAGTGACCCATGATGAAATGAGTAGTTGAATGCGTTCTGGTTAAATTTCTGTAGGGTGAACTTGTTCTTCCGAGTTGTAGGATAATAACAATGCCAAGACTTGTTAAATCAACCTCTGGAAAGAAAACAACAACAATGCTTGTAGCAAATCCTGACGGCCATGGGCGGGTAGGTCGTCCGTATGTACTATCTCAGAATAATGTTATACAAGTTAATGATGTTTTTTTTCTCATTTAAATGTTGCAATGAAATAATTAGGAGTTGGACATTGCTGATGAAAAAGCTAGTTATGTCACGCCAATCCCATGCAAGGCCCCTATGCTGAGTCGACTCCCTCAGGAAAGCATGACAATTGTGGGGCACAAACAAGCTGGTAGTAGAGGGAAGAAGGTATATGTGGGATCGAATACATGAACTTTATTGGTCCCTGTTAAGATTAGTGTATATGAAACCGTAATGAATAATTATTTATGTTGTGTCGGTTGAGTATTGGTGGAAAGTGACAGGCATTGATGACCACATTGAAAAGATCCTTAGCAAAGTGAGAATGCAGTCTTTAATCTCTATGTCTGTAATAAATAGAGGTAAGGAAAAGGTAGTAGCAAAACCAGAGTGGATTTTCATTGATGGAAATAGGGCCAATGAAAAGGTGAGGCTACAACGACTTATATTCTGGTTGTATATTCATTGTGCAAATGTTGATATTGTGTTGTTTGATTGCAGAACCTTGTAAAAGACATGGTCGATACGGTTACATGCGAGGGTAGCATAGAGGAACCAACGAAGCCAACCAAGAAGGTGATAATGACTACGAAGAGCCCTAGTTTATTAGTCAGGCGAGTCAAAGGAAAACACTGAGAACATAAGATGAAGCTAATGCCTCCTTCCAAAAAGACCGTGATCGATGAAATGGCAAACTGGGATGAGGAGGCAACAAGATTTAACAACAAGACAAATATTTTGTTACTGAAAAGGATATGTAAATCAGTGACTTTCTATAACGAGGTTGTACCTTTTAATATCTACCAAGCATAATCGATGAGTGTTTGTTTTTTTGGTAGCTTACCAGCAAGGAAAGAGTGCGGGTGATGTTATTTTCAGATCTAAGAATGCTTGTATCCTGCGACAGGATTTCAGAGATATGTGGAAAACGGGTGGTAACATCACGAACCAGGTTTGGCAGCCGTTAAGGGTGTAGCCATTAAGGGTGTCGTTAAAGTTTTGTGCCCTTACATCAAATGTTGCTATGAATAAACCTTAAAAGGATTGCTTGCAATTGTAGTACAGTGACAGATGTGTGTGTCTAGTGTGACGATACAGTTGCAGTTGTGTGTTGCTTTGAACGATTTGTGATGGTTTCCTGCAATGAGTGTTGGAGTGGTGAGAGTGTGTTCTAACGTGTGACGTACTGGGTAGTATTGTTACAACCCAAATAGAATTATATGGTTAATGATGTTTTTACTAATTGTTAGTTCTAGTTGTAAATGATACACTGTCTGCTATAGGTGGAACATCTAGACTTGGACTAATAGTATGCAGTTATTTGCTGAATTTAAGTTTAATGTCTTTTATTTTATTAAACACGACATGCACCGAACTATAAGTAGTACAATGCATGTGACTTTTTTATATAAATGTTGTTACATACGGTTGTCTCATTAAATGGTATACCTACTGATTTGTTGACCACCATAAATGACTTGGCTCCGCATCATGGTTGTAATAGATAATAGATGGGTGGAATGAAGTCATGAGAAAGGAATATGGTAACAAGTGGGGGCGGAGGGTGTTCATTTTCAACACCGCAATGACCCATGCAATAAAGATGAAGAATGCACCACTGATGCGGAAGTATTGTTACGAGAAAAGGGAAGACATCAAGTCCGCATATGTAATACTTCTTCCAATTATCAGCTCGGAGCACTGGCACTTTCTAGTGACTTCGCACGAATACAAAAAGATACTTCACTGCAACAGCCCCAATCACTTCAATACCGAACGTGCTTGCCTGCTGTGATAAAACCTCGAGCTGGGCATCTTAAATTCGTCTCTACATGGCAGCCTGTGATCTTCGAGTGGCCGCTCATGTCACATTCACCTCTGTGGTCCCCTGTGCTAGCTAGCCTCATTCTACCCCCCCGGCCAAGTTCGACGGAACATCAACAGTGAGGGAGAGCAAGGGCGTGAACCACGGCGGACGGACGCCACCGCGGGCATATATCTCGATCGCTGTCACTTTCCGATCCGGTTACAATACTGCCCCATGTGCTCCGCGAGGACAACAACCACGATCATAACCCCGATGACGTACCGGAGCAGGTGCGTATCAAGAAAAGGCCAGTCTCTGTCTTTCCACGTTACCCGCATTAGGAGTCGGAACGCGACGCAGTGCACTTCTGTTGTTGTAAACTAGTGCTTACATATTTCCTTATTTACGTATTCCATTGAAGAACGGTGACGTCGCCACCTTTCTCCACGTCAAACGGAGGTGGCATGACCAGGTGTGGTAGACAGAAGAACGGGAAAAAAAAAATCAAAGTAGACAACTTTGGTTAAATTATTTCCAAAGTAGACAATTTTAAAAAAAAAATTTATCAAAGTAGACAAGTTTGAAAGGGGTCCACCCCTATTGCTTCGGCAGAGAGCTACAAATTAGTGACATCATGTTGCAACCGCCGAGACTCGTATACTATGCTTCGACAAAGTTTCAATTTCGATACTCTTGTATTCCTTCCGTTTAACTTGATTCCACCTTTCCTCTAACCATCTCATTTCCAGTTCTCTGTGATCTCGGTAGTGTTCTCCCCGTTACTTGTTGTTGCTGCTGATCTCATATCTTAATAACCCCTCTGAATCAATGCAGCCCCTCACACCCCTACCGAAAGGACCCGTCGACCCATCAGCGCAGGGCCTAGAGGATAAGCACACGACGACTTAGATCGGGAGTACGATTTTTCGTCGGGTTGTGGCAGAAGGTTGCTGATGGTGTCGACTTTCCTCTGATCCATGGCAAGAAGTGGGGGCCTGACTTGCGTCTCACCATCGACGTCCGGTTTGCAGTACCCAGTCACTTGTTGTCCGGTTTGAAGAACTCAGTCCGGTTTTCAAAACTAAACTATGCAGGTCTTCTGGAGTCGACGTGGCGATGTCCCTGGAACAGGGACTGTCACAGGAAACCCATAATAGGAAATCTGAACCAGGGGGACTTCGACTACCAAGGGAGACACCATCCGCCTTGGCTGTCTTTATTTTGTCTTTATTTTGAAGCTATCACGTGGCGCCTCCTTTCTCTCCTTTAGAAATTTTGCATTTTGTATCCCTTTCAAGTTTTATTGCCAAATCTGATTATATCATCTCCCCTTTCTTTTTCCAAAACCCATTACACACCTATACTTATATTATTTATCTATACAAGTTGTACAAGAAAATTGATAGGTTGTTTTAATCATCTCGTGCTCCCATTACAGGCAAACACAAATTGCGATTACAACAATAGACTACGACTGAATAATTACAAAAAATATACTAAAAACATACATGGAGTACATAAAAAATACATAACTAAAATGTTAAATCTAAACCATTGCTCTCTTTGCGAGTCAAGTGGGGGATAAGAAAATAGATCTTGAATGAAGTCATCACTTGGAGGTGAACTACTGAGTAAATCTGCATATTGTTGAATACATTATGGTTGGCTAATCCCATGTTGATCAACCTCTGACTGAATGAATCCATGTTGAGTAAATTCTGCCTGGATGAATCATGTCTGACTAATCTGAGTTGTACTGGTCCCCAACTGAGTAGAGATTGGCTGGAAAATTTCTGATTGGTTGAAGCCTTCTTCAAACTAAGAGAGTGTAGATGGTACTCCACATGATTTGAATGATGGGAAAGCCATGAGCTCAGGCTGATTGATCCTTGGTTGGACTAATGCAGGTTGGTTAAATGATGGCATAGGCATGGGTTCAGGCTAGCTAATATCAGACTGGATAAATGCAGAATGGCTAATTGATGTCATAGAAATATCGAAACCTGAAGAATGTTGTTTACATGTGGGTCTAGTATATGTCAAAGAAGTCGAAGGGTGTATGGAAAGTGCTCCAATGACCACAACCATAACAGAACTAAACAACATGCTATACGTGAGTCTGATTCTAATATTCAAACAGATGCCTTGTACAACTCCTAATACAACCCAGCTAAAACCACACTACCCCAAGACAACAAACCACAACACTCAAAATTAGCAACAAGTGGTAAATATCGTAAATGAACATCATGTCATGTGTTGTTTGGAAGAAGGAATGACCTCACAAAGTATAGTAGGTAAGTTAGTAGTATATTGTCTCACTTGTTGCTCATTGGCATTATCTAAGTTTAAGGTAGAAAATGTTGACCGTAACCACCCCAAAGATATTTGCCCAATTACCTTCATGTTGGATCTGTACCTAAATAGTAATAACAAATGTCACCCCATGATTGCATTTGACCTTCTCATATTCCTATAGAATATCGACATATAACTGCTTTTCCATCTACACTTAAATCCAGAATAACCGCTACATCTTGTAGTGTAATTGTCATTTCTCCTATCAGAAAATGAAATGTGTTTGTAGATGGATGCCAATCGGTGCACAAGTGTAGTGATCAAGGAGGGATCTAGAAGTAGGTAGGTAAGTATGGTGACTGGACCAAACCCAACTATAGTAATGTATTGCCTAACTCTGTCGTCCTAAATAGGACACATCTGCAACTCCTTAAAATGTTGAGAAAGCCTCAGAGGAAGTATTCTTCATTGTTCAATATCTACACAATTTAAAAAAATGGTTCAATTAAACTATCACATACATGACAAATAAATCAGTACTCATGCGCCAATTGAATAATTATACATATGCCAAAATAAACTATTATAGAGATGCAAAGACCAATACACATATGCAAATAAATTATTACATAGATGCAAAGACCAACTAGATAAATGTCAAATAAACTATTACATAGATGCAAAGACCACTAGATAAACTATTACATAGATGTGAAGACCACTAGATAAACTATTACATAGATGTCCCGGTACAAGTTCAAGTGTTGTGGCCAAAATGTCCACACTTTGTTCAGCTGTAAGATGCACGAGTAGGATCTAGGTCCATGTTTATTTTTTGTCCTCCAGTCTTTGGTCTCCGTCTTTTTTTTTGTTTGCAAATTGGTGGTAAAAGCATAATGATTTCTTTTCTTTGATCAAACTGTGGCCAATACCTCTTTCTTGGAATTCTACTAAATGTTATGATATATGATGCCTTATATTCATGACTGTAAAATATTTTCTAAAGAACATTTCTCACTTAATTCAAATGATACTCCCAACAGCAGTTACATGAGGGCATGGGATATATTTTAGTTGAGGTACACCACAACTACAGAAAGTTCTACTGTTGCGTTGCAAATGGCAAGTATATCTATGGCCATACATATCATCAACAAGGAACTCATATTTATTGACTTGTAGTGATTCATGCAAACCACTTGCTTTGATATTTGCATCATGATACTCTTTCATCCACCACTCTAGAAAAGGGTCATTCTTAGCCCAAGATTTAGCATTATTACGCCTCTTTAAGAACATGGAGACCACGCAATAGTATGTGCTTAAGATCAGAGCCTGTATTGGCAGGTTCCTTGAATTTTTTAGAACATCATTAATGCACTCTACATGATTGGTTATAAGAATTCCATATCTATATCCTCGATCACATGAAAGTGCCCAAATTTTTGGATCACCTTCTACTAGCCACATATATGCACATGGGTTTAATACTTTTATTACATCCATATGTTGATCGAATACAATTTGCTCAGTTGCATAAGATGTTTTTGTCATCATGTCAAACAAATATTTAGATTTGATTTTATGGAAGTTGTCATGGAAACACAACTCAAAACTTGATTGAGAATGGCACACAACCAAAATCCTAAACATATATAACTTGGGCACACAACCCCGGTTATGGGGTACCCAACCTCCATCCCAAAATAACATGGGCACACAACCCATGGTATGGGGCTCAACCTCCATACCAATAATAACATGGGTGTACAACCTCCATACCAATAATAACATGGGTGTACAACCTCCATACCAATAATAACATGGATGCACTACCCATAAAGTAAGCCACAATTGAAGAATATATAAATTTGTGATAATACCAAGTCAAGCATGTATTAATGTATAGACATGTTAGAGTTTAGTCATAATACGGTTTCAATGAGATTTCCATCAAACAAATGGATAATCTAAGACATCCACCAAAAATTTGAGCATAGTCCATACCCATTATGGAGTTACATCATAAGAATCACAATATGTCATTACTTGGAAAATAGAGTTATATTTCACAAATAGATTTAGTTTAGTTCAAAACCACCAATTTGGGTTACTTCTTGAAATAAAATGAACAAGACACAAGTTCAGAGACCAACATGCATATCCAGTAGTTTAAGAAGATCAGTTGATCAATATCAACATATCACCACTCCCATGAGTCAACATCTTAGAAAAGAGAGAAGATACATATGGTATTATGTTTGAAAAGGATTAATAGTTAGACATCATAGGTGATTTCCCAATATGATTAAGAATGGATGCAACAACTTCAACTCTCATCTACAAAGATCCAAAGTCAAGCCCAAGTCCACCTTAGGGTCTTGATTAACCTTTTGAGCAGAACAATGTATCAGGGTTAACTACACCTTAACTAAATAAACCCTAAAAATCATCTTCTCATACACTTTAAGTTGTGTTTCATGAACCAAGCCATCTTATAGAGAATTTTGTTATAGTAGAAGAACATATTTTCTCACAAGTTTTAGAACTACCAATGTTTAGTTATGAATTATTCAAGTTAACAAGATTTAATCGAATTTTAATAGGAAAATTGGCAAAAAGACAAGAATACCCATGTATCACACGTTGTCACACGATAGCGTATTTCAGTAACATACTCTAGATGTAGATGTGCCTCCAAGAATCAAAATCGAGGGCACAAATACTACTCCCCCCTAACACCATTGTTGAACTAGGATGTAGAAGTCGAAAAACAAGTAAATGGTCAACAATGAAAAAATAAAACCTCAAGACAACCTTGAGAGGTTCGTATGAAGATATGGTAGGTAGAAATACACTAAAAAGAGCAAAAACTTGATAGAATGCCTAAGAATTACAGAGAAGCCATGAAAGTTCAATCAAGTGGGGAACTAGTGATTATCACCAATTGAGCCAGAAGAAGAAACATATAGCTCTGCATGGATGTGAGGAAGAGATTCAAACCTTTTCTGACTCCTACTAAGATAGGTACTTGTCATAGGGAATGAGTTGATTCAACCCACAAATGAAATAGGGAGAATTACTTAATAAGTTTTTGGATTGGGAAGGCATTGTGGATAGGTGTGAAACTGTCTAGAGGAGTTTTAGAGTATTTTTATAGGGGTTTGGGGTCGTAGGGTATTGAGAAACTAGAAGAGTCAAGATACATGGGGAAATAGGAAGCTAGGTTTGACAAGGATATACAAAGCATGCACCTAAGGGAAGTAGGGGCCAGGTGGTCCCGAAAGAGGTAGGGAAGGCGAAGGAAAGGAATCCTGACAAGAGGGTGAGTAGAGAGGGACATATGGGACAAAGAAGATCAATACCATTATGTGTGAAGAAATAAAGTTAAGGTCAGACGAGGGAAAATATGGATAGCCTTTGACCACATCTGGGTTCTAATTAGAAAATGGGTTGTACGATCGGTCAGAAAAGGAAAAAGGCGGCATGATAGCTAAAATTAGTGGAGCTATAGGAATCTGTCAGAAAAGGAAAAAAGACAACATGACAACTAAAATTAGTATAACTATAGGAATATGTCACAAAAGGAAAAAGGTGACATGACAGTCAAAATCAGCAAAACTAATGGTATTGGCTTAAGAATGAAGATATTCAGGAATTTAACATGTGCTTTCTTTCCTATTTTAGTTCAGGGAAAAATAAGATTCAATTAAAGTGAAATTTGAAACCTACGCTAATTTAAACATGTAGAATACAAATTTACCATTAGTTTTCACTTTTTGGGATCATTCATCACTTTTTTTAATAATTTAGAACTTAACTTATATGTTCTTTTCTTAATAAAATTAAGGCATATAGGATTATTCATTCAATGTGGAATTTGGCATACACGCTAACTAAAACATGAAAGTTTTTAATACCACATTACATTTCACTTTTGACATTATTAATATTGTTTTCTCTGCATTAAAATTTGAAGAGCCTATTGCAGCATTTATTTATTAAATAATTGTCTATGGATAAACTTTTGACATTATATTTGATTTTGGTTAATACTTGGCATTATATTTATATTTAGGATCATCCTCTCTCAGTTACTTTCCTTATTTCTTATAATATACCATATTGAATTTTAAATTCAAGATTTTTTAAAAGTTTTTTATTGATATTATCTTTCACGTAAGAAACAAACCTCTTCTCTCCATGTATCTAGAAATTCTTTTTATGACTATTAGTGTACCCCCCTTAATCACTATTATATGGATGTATTCAATCTCATTGCCATCACTATTAATTATTTTGGTTTCCTTAATTACACCAAAGCTCAATTACTACTATTTACAAGAACTAACGATCTAATCACAACCTAGAGGTTAAATCTGTCATATTATGATCAAGACTGAAAGGGACCTATCATTCATATTATATGATTTCTAATATTTTCAATAAGTCTAATAAGACATCTATGTCTTCTAAACCCATCATGTGTCCATGCTAGGTTATATGCTATACCTTGTTTGGGGAATAAGTTGAGAACTGTACCCATAGATACCTATTCATAAATTAGGGTTTAAGGGACTGGGAAAATAGGTTTTGGTATGTCATATAAACATAAATAATCATTATTTTTGGTGACAATGTATCCCTTTATTACAAGAATTAAGTGAATGTTATGGATTCTCAAATTGTTCTCATCCCAAAATGGATATGATGTGCTTCTTCAATTGTAGACGATTGTTGGTTATCAGTAAATATGCACACTTTGACTTGATATCCAACTAACACAATGCATCCACTTGACCATTATCAAAGGAGTACCATCTGATAGTCACATTTACAAGGTATCAATAATCACTATAATAAACTATCAAAAAATGTAGCATCAAAAGTATTGTAAATAACATGATATTATTAATACAAATATAACAAAAAACCACCCTCTTTATCTACAAATTAACATTCACTTGTTAAAAGTGTGGACATCTGATGTAAATCTTCAGTCTAAAGTATGCACATCATTTGTGGATCATTTGTCTTCCAATGGCACGAAGACAATACAACCTTATCTTCCAATGGAAATAAAACACTTAAGTCTATCTTTCAGTTTTGAGACGGATCTTTCTAATAAATACTATGAAGTTCTCTCCACCCCCTGGGTTACAATCTTGTTCATGAGTATGTATTTGACAAAATTAAGCCAAAAAATCTAAATACATATTTAGCTATTTTAAATACCAAAATAACATGTTTTAGATTTGAATTTCCAATATGACATGTTTACAAGGCCAATACGTCATAGTTGGGGACGTATTGCCCCTGTAAGGGCAATGCATGTGCGTGGGTGATGCATTGTACTCCCAAGGAGCAATACGTCCCCAACATGGACACATTGTTTTTTTTTTAATTACATTTTTTTAAAAACTTGATACCATGTAATGATTTGTGTATCATATTTTTAATAAGTACAGTAGTTAAAAAATACATAGGCTTATTATAATAATTCAAAATAAGTAACAATTATATCTTATACATCGGGTAATACATATGCCTCCACCCCCAAGATATTATGTTTCTTATTCCTTTGTAGGTTTCCCATGTACTGGTCAACAAGTAAATATTGTTAGGAGTCATTTCCTTTTGTCATTAGGTCCCCTAGTATACAAAGAAGAAATAGTCATAAACATAGATATATGGGGCACACCATATGGGGTAGATTGAGATACAATAGTCTGACCTTCATCTATGGGGGGTGTCCCACATAGAGGGTCCATATGTTGACATCACATACCTAGGGTTTGGGGTTAATAAAACCAAAATATGTCCCTATGAGACTAGACATCTCCAACATCTCAGAACGTCTGTAGAAGGTAATGGTACAAATTATAAACTACCTAATGGTTATAGATTGTTTAGGGAGAAAAAATCATAATATCTAAATGGCCAAATTGCATTAGCTCTAATACCATTTGAGAGTGGGACTCGGTAGGGGATCCAATCCTTACTAAATCAAATAAGAGTCATCATCCATGCACGTGAAAATTTTCACAAAGGACGGAGAACTATTATTCCCTTTTTCAAATATTGGTATCTTAAAAGCCAAAGTGTAGCAAAACAATTAAAAACATCTAACTACTACAACTATACGTTCAGAGGTTCTACATTTATACTCAAATAGGTGCAAAACAAAAAGGCAAACCAATGATAGATTGACAAAGCACAGTTGTAGTGAGCCACCTATCCATCACAATTTGATCTCCAAGAGAAAAGAACTATGCTTGGATTGGTCCTAGTTTAGAAAAGTCAAAACCTTCAACTACCCTTTCACCTAAGGGGTGGGAATAATACCCCACAATACAAAGAAACAAATGGAAGTTGTGTGCACAAAATACGGTATGTGCAAAGTAGCAATGAGTCAATATTGGGGGAAAAGGACAACAATAAAATTAGTTAGAATTTCAACAAAGAGGAAAAGAGAACATCTCGATGGATATCAAAGAGAAACAATATAAGGTATACAAATGAATTACCTACCTTTTTTAACAAGATATTAAAATATGACGCATATGCAAAATCAAATAGTTGAGCACATACATCCCATCAAATTAATCACAACTTAGCATCAATTTGCATGCAGATCAGATAAATACACAACTAGAATAAATATACTGACAGTTCTAGTTAGGGAACACAACTCAAAACTTTATGAAGAATGGCACACAACTAAAATTCTAAACATATATAACATGGGCACACAACTCGATTTATGGGGTACCCAAACTCCACCCCAAAATAACATGGGCACACAACCGATGGTATGGGTCTCAACCTCCATACCAACAATAACATGGGTGCACAACCTCCATACCAACAATAATATGAATGCACTACCCATAAAGTAAGCCACAACGGAAGCATATATAAATTTGTAGTAATACCAAGTCAACCATGTATTAATTTAGAGACTTGTCATAGTTTAGTCATAATACAGTTTCAATGAGATTTCCATCAGACAAATGTGTAATCTAAGACATCCACCAAAAATTTTAGCATAGTCCATACCCATAATGGAGCTTCATCATAAAAATCACAATATGTAATTACTTGGTAAATAGAGTTATATTTCACAAATATAAATTTAATTTAGTTCAAAACCACCAATTTGGGCGACTTCATGAAATAAAATGAACAAGACACAACTTTAGAGACCAACATGCATATCCAGTAGTTTAAGAAGACCAGTTGATCAATGTCAACATATAGCCACTCACATGAGTCAACATTTTAGACGAGAGAGAAGATACATATGGTATTATGTTTGAAAAAGATTAATTGTTAGAAAGCATGTGTGATTGCCCAATATGATTAAGCAGGGATGCAACAACTTCATATGTAGTCTACAAAGATCCAAAATCAAGCCCAGATCCACCTTAGGATCTTGATTAACCTATTGAGCATAACAAGGGATCAGGGTTAATTACACCTTAATTAAATAAACCCTAAAAATCATCTTCTCATACACTTTAAGTTGTGTTTCATGAACCAAGCCATCATATAGAGAATTTTGTTATAGTAGAAGAACATATTTTCTCACAAGTTTTAGAACTACCGATGTTTAGTTAGGAATTACTCAAGTTAACTAGATTTAATCAAATTTTTATAGGAAAAATGACAAAAAGACAAGAATACCCATGTCACGTGTTGTCATAGAATAGGGTATTTCAGTAACATACTCTGGATGTAGTTGTGCCTCCAAGAATCAAAATGGAGGTCATAAATGCTACTTCTCCTCTAACACCTATGACGAAACAAAACAATACTCAAGGGTCATTTATTAAAATAACTTGATCAATTGTTCATTTTGTAATGAACTAAGATCTTTGAGGTCCTAACTAAGAATCACCCCCTATACTTTATTGTTGATCTCCTGAGGCAAGAACCCCAGTCAACTTCTTGGGATCATTCCAGTGTCAAATACACCTAATTCAAGTAAGGAGGTACTTGGGGCCAAAAGTTCAATCCTTCACCATTGTTGAACAAGGAGGTAGAAGACGGAAAACAAGTAAATGATCAACAACGGAAAAATAAAACTCAAGAAAGCCTTGAGAGGTTCAAACGAAGAGAGGGTAGGTAAAAGTACACTAGAAAGAGAGAAAACTTGTGAGAATGCCTACAAATTACAGAGAAGCCATGAAAGTGCCATCAAGTGAGGAACTAGTGATTATCGCCAATTGGGATAGAAGAAGAAACCTATAGCTCTGCATGGATGTGAGGAAGAGATTCAAACCTTTTTCGAATTCTTCAAAGATAGGTACTTGTGATAGGGAATGAGTTGATTCAACCCAAAAATGAAATAGGGAGAATTACTTAATAAGTTTTTGGATTGGGAAGGCACTGTGGATAGGTGTGAAACTGTCTAGAGGAGTTTTAGAGTATTTTTATAGAGGTTTGGCTTCCTAGGGTATTGAGAAACTAGAAGAGTCAAGATATGTGGGGATTTAGGAAGCTAGGTTCGATAACAAGATACAAAGCATGCACCTAAGGGAAGTAGGGGCCAGGTGGTCCTGAAAGAGATAGGGAAGGCGGAGGAAAGATATCCAGACAAGAGGGTGAGTAGAGAGGGACATATGGGACAAAGAAAATCAACACCATTATGTGTGAAGAAATAAAGTTAAGGTAGGGTGAGGGAGAACGGGGATAACCTTTGACCACATCTGGGTTCCAATTAGAAAATGGGTAATACAATCTGTCAGAAAAGGAATAAGGCGGCATGACAGCTAAAATTAGTAAAATTATAGGAATCTGACAGAAAAGGAAAAAAGACGACATGACAACTAAAATTAGTGTAACTATAGGAATCTGTCACAAAAGGAAAAAGGTGACATGACCACCAAAATCAGCAAAACTATAGCAAAACTAATGATATTGGCTTAAGAATGAAGATATTATGGAATATAACATGTACTTTCTTTCCTATCTTAGTTTAGGGATCAAACAAGATTCAATTAAAGTGACATTCGAAACCTACACTAATTTAGACATGTAGAACTCAAATTTACCATTAGTTTTCACTTTTTTGGGATCATCCATCACTTTGTTTAATATTTTAGAACTTAACATATATGCTCTTTTCTTAATAAAATTAAGGCATATAGGATTATTCATTCAATGTGGAATTTGGCGTAAAAGCTAATTAAAACATGAAAATTTTGAATACAACATTACATTCCACTTTTGAATTTATTAATATTGTTATCTCTACATTAAAATTTGACGAGACTATTGCAACATTTATTTATTGAATAAATTTCTATGGATAATCTTTTGACATTATATTTGATTTTGGTTTATACTTGACATTATATTTATATTTAGGATCATCTTCTCTTGATTACTTTCCTTGTTTCTTATATGATACCATATTGAATTTTAAATTCAAGATTTTAAATTTTTTTATTGATATTATCTTTCAAGTAAGAAACAAACCTCTTCTCTCCATGTATCTATAAATTCTTTTTATGACTATTAGTGTATCCCCCTTAATCACTATTATATGAATATATTCAATCTCATTTCCATCAATATTAATTATTTTGGTTTCCTTAATTAAACCAAAGCTCAATTATTACCATTTACTAGAACTAACCATCTAAACACAACCTAGAGGTTATATCTTTCATATTATGATCAAGACTGAAAGGGACCTATCATTCATATTATATGATTTCTAATATTTTTAATAAGTCCAATAAGACATCAATGTCTTGTAAACCCATCGTGTGCCCATGTTAGTTATATGATATACCTTGTTCAGGGAATAAGTTAAGAACTGTACCCATAGATACCTAATTCATAAATTAGGATTTAAGGGACTAGGAAAATAGGTTTTGATATGTCATAGAAACATAAACAATCATTATTTTTAGCGACAACGTATCCCTTTATGATAAGAATTAAGTGAATGCTATGGAATCTCAAATTGTTATCATTCCAAAATGGATATGATGTGCTTATTCAATTGTAGGCGATTGTTGGTTATCAGTCAATATGCACACTTTGACTTGATAGCTAACTAACACAACGCATCCAGTTGACCATTATCAAAGGAGTACTATCTGATAGTCACATTTACAAAGTATCAATAATCACTACAATAATCTATCAAAACATGTAGCATCTAAAGTATTATAAATAACATAATCTTATTAACAAAAATGCCCTCTTTATCTATGAATTAACATTCTCTAGTTAAAAGTGTGGACATCGGATGTAAATCTTCAGTCTAAAGTGTGTACATCATGTGTGGATCTTTTATCTTTGAATGGCTCGAAGACAATACAACTTTATTTTTAATAGAAATAAAACACTTAAGTCTATCTTTCAGTTTTGAGACAGATCTTTCTAATAAATACTATGAAGTTCTCTCCTCCTCTTAGGCTACAATCTTTTTCATGCGTATGTATTTGACAAAATTAAGCCAAAAAATCTAAATACATGTTTATCTATTTTAAATACCAAAATAACATGTTTTAGATTTGAATACCCATTATGGCATGTTTACAAGGCCAATACGTCATAGTTGGGGATGTATTGCCCCTGCGAGGGTAATGCGTGTGCGCAGGTGACGCATTGTACTCCCAAAGAGCAATACGTCCCCAACATAGACACTTTTTTTTTCAAAAAATTTACATTTTTTTAAAACTTGATACCATGTAATGATTTGTGTATCGTATTTTTTAGTAAGTACAGTTATTAGAAAATAAATAGGTTTATTATAATAATTCAAAATAAGTAACAATTATAAGACATAATCGTTATTAATAATATTATTAAAATTATAAATAATAATATATAAATGCATAGATGGGACATAAATGCATGCGTCGGAGCTTATATGACGGAGAAAGATGGACGCGGGCAGGGAATGGATGCACATGATAATGATGACGTACGGTGCAACAGGAATAGTAGATTCAGTGTAACGAAAGCTCGCCTCCGGCTGGATTTGAGTGCACACACTAAATTTTGGTGAAAATTGAGATTCAGTCCGGATTAGAAGTTGTTTGGGATTAAAAAAGGGATAATATGATTCGTGTATGCTGGTTTCACTCTCATCCTAATTCCGTATTATTTGACAACATCATTGACACTCAGTTGTATATAACAAAATTGCAAACAAAACAGGACTGAACTTGGACAAACATTTGTAACCCTGCTTGAAATACAGGATGAGTTATTAATTAGCGGATTGCTGATTTCTGAACAGACCTATTAGTCTCATTTCTATCGACAGATCAGATCTTGACTGAGTTTATTCGGATTATGTTCTCAAGTGGTGCCTAATTGGTGCAAGAATACATGTGATAATCCGGACTAGAACCCGTGACAAACAACGGTTAATGTGATCCCGTGCGGCTTGCCTCTCCACTGGGACTGTACGTAAACAGTTTGGTTGCAGGTGCAACTCCCCCAATCCAATTCAATACCGAGCTGGGCTCTTTCGTTTCCACATGACGGCCTGTTTTCTTCTCTGGTATCTGGTATCCCTCTGCTAGATAGTTTCTTTCGTTTCTACATGACAAAACCTCATTGAAGGACGCCACTGCCGGCATAATTAATCTCGCCGTCCGGTTACAATACTGCCCCATGTGCTCCGCGAGATCACTACCAACCACGATCATAACCCCCGATGACGGGAGCAGGTGCGTGTCAAGAAAGTCTCTATCTGTCCTCGTTACCCGCATGCGGAGGCGGAACGCGACGCAGTGCGCTTCTGTTGTTGTTTAACTATCCTTACGTACGTAATTTCCACGGAAGAACGCTGACGCCGACGGAGGTGGCATGAAAAGAAGAACAGTCATCGACGTTTGCTACATGTCGCCACGTCAGACAACCATTGGCATGACTGGGCAGGCCGTTAATGATCTCATGGCCTCACTCACCCTCTACAAAGGAGGGAATATGTCAATATGCCCATCAGGACTTTTTGACGCCAGCCAAACAACGAAGCCGTGGAAAAGCCTTGCAGTAGCAGCAGCCTAGCAAATCCTCAGTATATGGAGTAAGATTTATTAAGACTCAACAATGTACAACCCTAGAGCCAACACAGAGTCATTACAGCATCAAGTACTACAGATTAAGATTTAAGATTCAACAATGTACAACCGTAGAGCGAGCATAGAGTCATTACAGCATCAAGTACTACAGACAACATTTTGCCGTTATTAATAGATAGAAAATCAAAATGACACGGTTGTTTAAAAATTTTGTCTGTATAGCATAAAACCAATCTCATTTCCGGAACTAGCCCACGTTCGGCCAAGCATTTAACATAAACAAAAAAGCCGGCAATCTGTCAAAATCAACCCTATAATTAAAATAAATTAATTTGATAAAGTTCTTTTAAAAGTAATGTCTTCAAAAATGGATGCATAGCTGAGTTCGCTAAGTTCCTGTGCCTCGAGTTTGTGGACTGAACAAGGCTCTAAGTCTAGAGGAGGCTCAATTGGTCTAGAGGAGGCTCAATTGGACTCAAGCGTGTATGATGAATCGCATGTGAGAGGTCGGGTGGCGGGCATAGTCCTCGGTAGTGGAGGTGATACTAAAAAAATGAAGAACCAACTAATCTCAAAAAATAAAGAGAAAGTTCCATGTTGGTATTGGCAAAAACTTGGTTGAGTCCATGATAAGATGGAAGGAACTCCAAAATGGTTTGATGATGATGAAGGATACAGTTAAAAAATTCCAAGAAATGAGGAAGGTGAACATTCCCTAGAGTGGCATGATAGTGTTTGCAATGACTACCTGATATCCATATGACTTTGGACTTATGAAAAAATACAACTTTACTTTATCATATTTGCATATAAAAACTTGTATAATTATTTATTTATTTATTTGTATATACACATTACTTGCACATTGTCACTCCACATAACCTCGAGGATAGTAGACAATCTATATTTCAACTGCTCATTGTATGTGATACTCATGCTTATACCAATTAGGTACATGTGGAACAAATGAGGGGTTTGGAATTCAAATTCCATGATTGTGTCTATCATTCCACATGTTGAGCTTTGCATTGTATTAGTTCAACTATTCAGTAGTGATTCGATCTCATCCGTCAATTCTTTGATAATCTATGAAAGATTGGGGCTGAGGTTGGATACGAGCACAAACGATTTTGATACTCTATCGGGATATTAGGCCCATTGTTCAAGGCTTTATTAAAGTTTCAAGAATGACGACTGACCCAATAGACCACCACTATCCTTAATTGTGCGCTCTATCCTCACCCAAGCACAAGTTAGGATCAACTTCCTAACTGGTCAACCATTCTAGTACTACTCAAAGATAACCATGCTTAACTCTAGAGCTTTTAGTGATGAAATCCCTAAAAAAGAGGTGCACCTTGGTGATATGGGAAGTCCAACATGTGGAATGATATCAACACGACTATAAGGCCTCATAATCATTCCTCATTTCATTGTAGACTTAGAATGACCCATGTGCACTCTTGATCACAGATATCAGAGCAAGGGTGGCTGCATCACTACAAATATCCCTTTACAACATGACTAGATTGCACAGCTCAAGACTAGCGTGCTACATGTGCATGTGGGCACCACTTAATGAAGGGGTTATGACTCTGATAGCATTTGTAATACCAATTCACTACCCAAGGATTTAGTAGAGTTTCGAGAATGATGATTGGCCCTACATACAACCACTAGCTTTAATCGCATACTTTATACTCACTCACACACAAGCTAGGATCAACTTTGTGAATGGTCACACCCATCCTAGTACTATTTCAAGTTGAACACACCTAACTCTAGAGTTCTTAGTGATGGAATCCCTGAAAAGGAGGTATCCTTGGTAATATGGGTAGTGCAATCATTCCTTTTGAGATCATTTTATCAGAAGCCACGAAACTTGAGACCTTACACCATTATTGTGAACGATATCATAGAAACACATGTCATCCAAATTTCCCTTCATTCATGTGACATATTTCTAGCAAAGTCACCAACATTTTCGCTATGCAGTGCTCATACAAAATGTAATTAGACATTATCATTACTAAATAAGTTTCATTCAATACTAAAATTTAACATTTAGATCTAATATAAATTCTCACTTGACTCGACTCTTGGGCATCAAACTCATTAAGGTAGAACATCACAGTCCCTCTTAGAACACGTACATACTCCTTTTGGATAGTTTCATCTATTATCATATTCAAAAACTAATTATAAAATAATTTTTTTGAAATATATATAGATCCATAAACATGTTAATTACAAACATGTACCGAAATGGAGCATCTCATGGCCACTCTGATCTTTATCTATGATCACTCTTCCTAGTCTACCAATATGAAAAAAAAATTAAGACCATAATCGTAGTAGATGAACACACCTTAAAATATTTTTTTGCTTAAAAATAGGATAATATCTATGTATTTTACAGTATAGACACACTACAATTGCACCCCCTCATGAGTACATGCCGCATTACTAAAAGTTAACTACAATTGGAAGGAGTGAAAGTGGATTTCATTACATGCACCATCCGGCATGATGAAGCAACCAATAAGGTATCATAAACATACATTAGTGTACTCACACTTAACCTGGTATCTACATTTTCCAAATTCATATTTGAAAATGTGGAATGAATCACCTCAAATTAACATAACCATGGTAAAGTCCATCTAAATGTGACCCCAAAATATTGTCACAAAGGGTCGTCCAAGAATTATGGTCATCATCCAGACCTATAGGATATGAGGCTACAACAACATCACCATTAATATTTAACTCTTGTAAAATTACAACATCTTATGGAGTGATGGGTAACTCTCCTAGAGATAGATGTAATGAGTTTGTGTTTGAATGTAATCGTTAAACAAGTGATGTGATCAAGGAGGAAATAAAAATTACTCTAGACAGTCTAGTCATAGATGTAAATCCAGTTGTGCGTATATAACCCAAAATGTATGCATCTATAACTCCCACCTACCAACCTCAATGGAGTGATATGTGATCCGTGATGTCTCATTGTCGTTCACCATTTCTAAAAAAAATCTAATGGAGGTAACCTTTAGTAGGAACAATTTTCTAACTTAATATTAGTTGGTAAAGAAATATTTCATACATTACCCCAACATGAGGAAGTTAGGAGGCAATCTTATTCATCCTGCTCCTCACAGGAGCAATAAAAGTAGGATTACATTCTGTAACTTTATAGTATCTATTTTCCTAATATTATGTAGGATTACATTTTTTGATATTACATAATATCCCATCCTACTACTAAGTTTGATTACTTTCACCCAGATTCATAAGCATCATTTTTTCTACAAGTTCTTTCATTGTGGCCACGACCCCCATATTTTTCACATATGTATGTAGCTTGATTGGGATCGATATCCATATTAGTTTTCCTCCACTTCATCTTAGGTCCTCCAACACGTAGTGAAAATTGGTGATAGTAGAGGAACAAACCCAATGGATAGCTCAAAATTAGGACAATGCCTATTATCAGGGATACCTCTGAGTTGGGATCATATATCATTATGTATTTGTTTAGAGCATACCAAGTACTGACAAACTAATGATGGTCATGATGTATGAATTATTTGAATGTAATTTCATGTGAGCATGGCAAGTGATACACTTGAGGTGGATCACGAGTACACTGACAAAAAATGGGATTTTGGAGGATATGAACCTGGTCGTTGTTTTCAGATGTATCTTTGATTGTAAAATCAAGCTAATTTATCCTTCAACTAACCCTTAGTTGTCATTATGTTCTTCAACTTAACCAGTTTAGTAGATATTTTCTTTACAAATGGACTACAAAATCTAGCACCTAAGTTCCCTCTTTGAAAGAACATTGCTATGAGTCGATAATACATGCTACAAATAATAGCTTGAATGATAAAGTTTCGAGCATGCTTCAAACCTCCATTTATTATCTCAGAATAATTGTCAATTTTTATACTGTATCTATAGCCACCATCACATGAAAGAAACCACATTCTTGGGTTATGCTTCAAGAGACAACTATAGAATGATGTGTCAATGGCTTTTATAGTTTCCAAGAGTTTATCAAACTCAACCATTTCAGTCATTATATTGACCTTCCACGTCAAGTTGTATAACTTGATGGGTTTCAATATTGTATGGAATTTGACCCTATAATTCCTCAAAAAAACTATTGTGTTCTTAGAGGAAAACTTCTTGCATAGATTTATCAAGACCCATCCTATTGGATATGAAACAAAGGTTACTCCTTCGACCGACTATCATAATTTGTTAACCCATGCATCTCAAGAACCATTTCTAGGAATATTTGTTCTCCTTCTCAAAAACTGCAAAGGCAAAAGGAATCAATCTATTGTTTGAATCAATCTCAATTTCTATAAGTAGTGTCCCTCTATACTTATCATATAAAAAGGTACTATAAAAACTTAGTATCCGTCGATAATTTGCCCAACTGATCTGTGTTTGCTACACATATGAAAAGCAAGTGCATGTATCATGTAATATAGTCTTATAAGGCCTGAGTGTTAAACTTAGGGAAATATATCCAGAGACTACTACTAACTATAACTCGATCAGCTAGACCTAGTGAAAAAGTGATTGATTGATTAATTAACTAATTGCAAGAATTAAAACTAAATTAATGAGGCTATGATCACAAATGGACTGGGCTCCTTAGGAATACAGTTTTACTACGATTCACATTGCAAATAACATCATTAATTAATATTTATTTTTCCTAATCCTGGACAAATGGACTTGTAGCCAGAATTACCCACTCTAGTAGAATAATTCACTACTCAATCTAATATAAACCCCACTCTCGTAGTGATTTGACTATTAGTTAGATACTTTAATGAATCCTTTAGGTTATTCCCTTCACAATCATAAGCCCTCTCTTGAGGCATGATATAAACTGTGTGATACTATGACTTTTCTAATTGTAAATCCTTCTCTCGGAGCAATTAAGGATCTGAGAAATTAACTATATAAATTAGGAGTAGTTAATTCATTATGCAATCATAGTATTATGTCCATAAATTAGTAAGAAAAATATGTATCAACTCATAATGTCAAAGACAGTGCATAACCGGTCTACTACCAGGTCCTAAGGAACTAGGGGATTAGCCCTGCAAGATTTATGTTGTCATACACATAGATAGTAGAAAAGAAGAAAAGGAAAACATCAAATAATTAATGGAAACCCCAAGAGAAGATGATCTGGATGACTCCCTTTGATGAACACAATGATTTGTTGTTCTCCAACTGCAAATCTGTCCACTAGAGGTGCTCGAATCATCCATATTGTGGCTTTATCCTCTCTTCTCTTTTCCCCCAGCTCTCTATCGTCGTGTAATGAACAAGAACATGATTATTAGTCTGGCCAAAATCATCCCTAGTCATAAGAGAGAGTTAGGGTGTCATTTAGTCATGGTCGTCAGATTAATTATGATTCTTAATTTTGTATGATCGTGCCAAGTCAGTACCACCGACAGGAAGTTGGTGGCATCGAGTTCTCTTCTGGGTCACAATCGATGTAAGTGTCGGTACTACCGATGATACCATCGATAGTACCAAGTTGTTTCTTGTCTTCAATGATGATTTCTCTGTATAAATGTTGGTGGGACCCATATTCTTAAGGTGTATTACTATCCAGAAAGTTGTTAGTATCGAACCTTTGGTCAGTACCACCGAGCATCTTTAATTCATGCATGTTCCTTTTCTTTTAATGTTGGTACTACAGACCACTCGGTAGCAGTTACATCAGGACTACTCAAATTATGTGAATTTCAGAAATAAAGAACATGAGTCCCATTAATTATGATAAATCAATATAAAATAGTAAAAATAGATAATATTTGATGTAAATATGTGTCACATGTTAATGATTATAAACCATGCATAATTAGTAGAAAAATAAGCAAATATGCATGAGATAAATAAATAAAATAACGTGTGAGAAGCAAAAAATATTCATTGCCCAAACATCCAAAATACATGTTTAAAACAATATGGAATTCCATTATTTATTATAGTGTTTTGAAATTTGTAGATAGTCATTGGAATCACTTGCCCCCAAACACTAGAGAAATCTCAACGCTGAGCAAACTAAATCCACCCAATCTACAATATGGCAGAAATAGTCTTTGAACGAGCGTGCCATGATTTTGTTACAGGAGAGATTTAGATTTAATTCTACATTAACATTTTCTATTACTATGCCAAGAACTCATGTCAAGTTTTTCTCTCAACATTGGCATTATCATCCTTGCAATATATGAGGACTTGCATTATGAGTGATCCTAATATAGGATTTAATTGTAGCACGCATGTTCACTATAACTTGTGATTTCCCACAAGCCATCAACCCTCTTAGAAGAACATTCATGAAGCCTCCATTAGCACTTCTCATTGTGAAAGCATATAAAAGTGAGGTAAGTCTTATTGGTTGTTATTTTGATATTGTACATAGTTATTTATTGACCAAGGCTACTTCTTATGAAGGGGATATGCATTTTGTATCAATATTTCACCTATAGTGAAGACATTATACACAATCACTTCATCCTCTTTCATGTCTATAGCGACTTCATATTCATTAACCCAATCATCCTATCTAAAGTATGCATAATTATCTACATGATTATGATCCACCCAATCATCATACCATGTTTTGATCAATAAAAACTTCATGATTGTTGTCATCTACACATACTTGCAACAATGTACTGTCATCATTTATAACATATCCTCCTACTCATCACCATAAGTGTCACCATCAATATCACCATCATTATCAACATCAATATCACCATCATTATCATCATCATGCCTATCATTAGCATAGTCATGGTCATTGTCATCACAAAATTTATTATCCTCGCACCTAACCAAATAGTTTTAGCCACTCCTAGAGGGTTGGGTGGGGTTATATTTTTTATGTATGTTAAACATATTAATAACAAAAGTGTCATAGGATGTAACTTTTCTCAAAAGATTCATGTGATATCCAATACATGTAGGATCATGCCATTAATATGAGGTAGTTTGGAATTGACTCATACTCTCATTTGGTAGATTATATTTCTCAACATAAAGGTCAATAGGCCTCCCTATTCTCATTAACCACTTCAATTGGATCATGGCATTAATATGAAGGGTTTTCTGCCTATTCTCACCAACCACTTCAATAGGAAACGAGTCATTACTGGGGCATATATCATTGAGAAAGTTATAACTTTTAAAAAAATGTCATACATTATTGAATTGATATCAAGAACTTGATGCATGTATGTCATTACCTTAGAAAAGGTGGTTCTTACAACTATTTGAATAGGCAGTAGACCCCACTATAATATGATCCATCAGCCAATAAGTTTCCACCATAACAGATAATAGAGTTTGTTGAGATATTTACAATGTTCATGAATGCATTCACTAGTGAAAGTTCAATACAATGATAAATTGAAGCACATGACTATCTAGTGTTATGCATATAAGATATTAAATATATATTTTTAGCACATTTTCACAAAGCTATGAAGATTTTGAAGAAAAATGTCTTGGGTTTGCTTTCTTCATCTTGCTTTTTCTCTTCTAAAATGCTACACATCGACCAATTAAACTAGAAGTTTTAAGTTGATCAAGTATTTAAAAGAAAATGATGGTATATTTTGGAAATATATTGATGATATTTTGTGACAAAGATGTTGAAGATAAATATGATGAAATTTTTATAACAATGGTTTACATGCCATTTTTCTAAATATGTTTGAATATTTGAATATTCTGTAAATTAATGATTTTATAATTTACCCTTAGATTTCAAAGTTTTGATGAATTTGATTTTAAAAATTTTAAATGGAATAACATTATAGACAACCACTTGCGCATACACAACTGAAATATCCAAAAGTCATTCACACATAATGAAATCATCTTAAAATATTCAATTTTCATCTCCATAAAAAATAAAATCACAAATTTAATTGTTCAACCACCATTCAAGACTAAAAAATCATCATAATAAACAAATCAACACAAAAAAAACATATAAGAAATTAAACAACAAAGTAGACTCTAAATAAAATACAGTCCAAACTAGGCACAGTCCAAATTAATTATAGCCCAAAATAAATAGTCTAAATTATTAAAAATCCAACACAATCTAAATTAAATACAGTGTAAATCAAGTATTGTCCAAATGAAGTACAAGTCAACTTTCAAAATTGCATAAAGCATCAAATAATCACAATAATTCATAAAATATTACAAAAAATATAAAGCTAATATGGGTATGTATAATATAAACTCACACTTTTGAAGATGAATATGCTCTCGCTGGAAGTCACACCCGCACACTCTCTTACACTCGCCCATGCATGAGCACACATACCTGATGCCAACATTTGCACTCTTAATGCAGTCACCACAATTTCTATTGCAAACAAAAAATAAATAGTGATGAAAAGATGGTTTAAAAAAATTTATAAGAAAAAGAAAATATAAATACAATATATTTGAATATAAAAACTAATCCAGTGGGAAGGGAAGAATGGAGAAGATGCTAAAGAACAATGCTATTTCATGGAGAGAAAAGAGAGGAGTAGGCGTGCGAGGAGAAATAGAGGAAGGAAAGGGAAGAAAAGAAGCAGGTGTAGCAACATTGTGGATGGTTTTCAAGGTGCATTTAATAAGAGGGGAGAAAGGAAGGAATAAGCCATATAAAAAAAAGAAGAAAACTCTATTTCCGCTAGCAAAAAATAGACAAAGGAAGAAAAGAAGTAGAAAGGAGAGGAAGAAAAGAAGATCCCATACCAAAGGAGTAGGAAGAAAAAAAGAAGAATGGAAAGAAAGAAAAGAAGAACGAGATGCAACAGTCATTGAGGAAGAAAGATGAAGAAGAGTGGATGAAGGAAAAAAGAATAGAGGTGATGGACCAAAGAAGATGAAGAAAGCATAGCAGTGACGGATCAAGAAAAGAATAGCAAAGGAGAGTGATGATATGGTGGAAAGAGGATTGTCAGACTGAGGAGAAAAATAAGAAGAAGAAAAGAAAATTGACTAGAGTCATATAGGAAAAAATGAGACAAACCACTAGAAAAATAGAATGAATATAAGAGAAATATACTAACAGTGAAAAATAGGAGAGGATAAGAGAAGAGGAGGAAGATAAAACCAGAGTAAAAGGATTATAGAAACCAGGGGAGAAGGAACGTCTAGAGGAAGAATAAGGATTGAAGCATACCTGCAAAAAAGAAAACAAGCACACTAAAGATGAGAGTTACAACCTATATATTTAGGCCCAACCACCAATGTACACATACTTGAAGGACAAATACCATTGTTGTGCATAGAATGGACGTGATGGAAGCCTTTAAAGTCTTCATTGAGGGCATTTTTTGAAGTCGATCTGATGGGTGTTTGAAGGGAGATGAGATAGGGAGTCTTGTATCAAATAAAAATGCCAAAATGTTTGGCACTTTCATTTCCCTTCCTATCAAAATGCCAACACTATTGGTGATTATAGTCCCATCCTAACCGCCAACACTTTTGGTGCTTTTAGTCCTCCTCCATTTAAAACACCGATACTTTTGGCACTTTCTGGCTAAAGTGGGTTGTTGCGGAAATAAAATTGTTTCATGCTATGTAGGTAAATACTTTAGTTAGACTATGTTATTTTGGTTTTATATCCTTATAAATATCCTTGGAAGGACATTGTAAGCAGTTTAATTCAATAATTCCTATATAGGAATTTTGGAGACTCTAACTGGAAAAATTACATACTTGAGTCATTTTTGTACTCTGCACCAAGACACAGTTTAGGGTGATATTTAATCACATCAAAATTTGGGATAGAGGTTTTTCTTAGATCCATTTGCCATTGTGTTTGTGACAAATGCTAGATTGAGATTCAGGTTTGAGATGCTATGCTCCATGAACTATGAGTTGCAGAGGCCACATGAGAACATGGATATGATTGAGAGGGCCACACATATCAAGAAAATGTTCCAAGATCAAGCAAGATAAGAGAGATACAATGTCTCTAAGTCATTCTTCAAATGTAACATTGCAGAAGGTGATCCAGTAGGTCCTCATGTACTCAAGCTCATTGGGTATGTGGAGAACCTTGCTAGACTGGGATTCCCCTTGGGTCAAAAGTTGGCCACTGACATGATTTTGCAGTCTCTGTCAGAGTCATATGGTCAGATTGTCATGAACTATAACATGAACAACTTTGACAAAATATTGACAGAGTTGTTGGGCATGTTGATAATAACTGAGGGACAGATGAAGAAAGACAAACTCAAGTTTGTGATGATGATCAACAAGAAAAATGGGAAGTCAAAAGGCAAAGGCAAATCTAAGAAACGTTCTAAAGCTAGCTAGAAGCCCAAGTCTTCAGATCTCAAAGCAAATGGAGGGGTAAACAAAATAAGAGGCAAATGTCACCATTGTTAGCAGCTTGGACATTAGAAAAGAAATTGCCCACTCTGGTTAGAGGAACTAAAGAATAAGAAGGATGGCATTGAGGCCTCCACTTCAGGTATAAATGTTATAAGATATATTTGATTACTTCTTATTTTTGGTATATGATACCAAATAGAGATCTGACATACTGATCTGCAGGATTTGATAAGAAGTAAAGGCCTTCATGGAAGGACAATGATGGATGAGGCAGAGCAAGAGTTGTCGAAGCTTTGGTCTACATTTAAATTTTATCTTATCCCAATGGGCATGTAATAGAGTTAGTAGAACTGCTATTTCATAATGTCATAAGAAATAATTTACTTTATAGCATCTTGTATGACAAGGATGATATATCAATAAAGTATGAGATTACTGTTTCTGTTTCAAAAGATATGAAATTGAATGGCAATGACCATACATCTAATGATCTTTGTGCAAAAGACTTTGAGATGAATATTTATAACGTTAAATACCACATGATTATAATTCATAACTCAAAATTTTCATTAGAAAATAGTCACATTTAATGTACATATAAGAAGTGCATGTCTACAATACATATTGATGTTAATCTAGATTCTTTAGTTGTTGAATGTAAGGAAATATGCAATTCTTGCTTGTACATAATGTGACATGACATCCTTCACTAAAAGTAGTGGGAGGATAAGTTTTCCACTAACCTCATATATGTGATGCATGACGATTGTATGGAATGAATACTCTAGATGATTACTCATACTTTATTTCACTTACTGGTAACATGATGATATGTATTCAGTAACAAATGAAGTATGACTTGGATGAAAGTATTAATAAATCTTGATGAGATCAAATGTTGAAATACTTTGCATCAATACCTAGACTACCTTCAAGAAAGATCTGTGATAATGTATCACAAGTCAATCGGATCATGATGATGCGTCTGAATGAAGGAATTATACCATTATGAGTCATGGTATAATTATCATTTAATATAATCTTCTTATATCCTCATAAATATAAAGCTATTACTAAACAATGTACCGTCTGAATGGTTATAAGACATCATATATGATATGATTTGGGAATGGCACGATATGTCTTAAGGATTGAAACCTACATTAATAAAGTAGTTTCTTAAAGAAGGTTTATCCACAAATCATATTTGTTGAATATCATTGTAAATCCCAATCCAATAAAAAAAGTGTTTTGTTGATTGGATAACTGAGTTCCTAAAGAATCAGTGGGAGTAAGAGTAAAACTTGAAATGTTTGAGATCAACAAATAGGTACAATGAGAATAAAGAGAATCACAAGTTGTTGTGGAATCTCAAGTTCATCATGTAACACAGAATACAATAGTTCTAGTAGAGAATGTTTGAGATTGAAGGCTTGTGAATCCAACAACTCACACAGGTTGGTCATGAGGATGAGGAAACTTGTCAACTAGAAGCTTTTTTTGAGTAATATGGAAACCGTGTAAGCTAACAAGGTAGGACCTTGATAAGAGACACCAAAGGGTCCAATAGGGTCTTGTGGCAAAGAGCTACATGGATAACATAAAAGGGACAAATTGGTTGAAAAGATTTTTCAAATCAGTTCAAGTTGTTGAACATGACAGAAAATCTTTTACCAATTGTAATGCTTGTTGTTGTAGTTAAAATAGACGAAAAGATTTGACTCATGAAGATAAAACCAGATTCCTTAAAAGGAATATGTAATAGGATGTGTACGCGATACAACCTAAAAGGTTTCATGACTTCAAGAATGCAAATAAGGTCTATAAACTACAAAGTTCAATATGGGATCAAAACAAGTAACTCAGAAATGGGATCTTTTTATTTGACAAGATAGGTAAAGAGTTTGACTTGAATCAAGATCAAAGATGAAATTTGTGATTACAAAAGATATAGTGGGAGCATATATAAATATTCAACATATGATGAGGAATGACATCTCAATATTGTGAATATTGAGAACTGGAATAGATAACCCCTTCAGCAATAAAAGATTAAGTAAAACATCTTATGAGATAAGGACCAAGACCTATAAGATAGTTCTTGAGTATTTCATTTGAGCACATTCAATAGCAATGTGTTGGAAAAGTTCAACAAGAAAGGATTCAATGACAGAGAATTTGGATTAGTCTCACTTGAACCTTATGTTCAAATTATTGTGAATAATGGAAACACTATGATTGAGATACCATAAGTTGTAGCAATGGATCTATCATGAAAGCTATTATCCCATATAATCTTGTATTTATTGGACATGACAAGATAATGCTAAATTCCAATAAAGGTTATTGGAATGTCACTAAACACATCCATTAGTACTTGAGAAGTACTTAAGGATAGATTTCTAGCCAATAGGATAGCAATAAAGGAAGAGTTGGATGTAAAGGGTTACATCAATGCAAGCTTCCATAATGACAAAAGAGATTGCTTTAAAATATGTTTAATTTAAAAGTAGAAATGTTGTTATTTGGAAGGGTTCCGAACTAATACCCATTAATACTATTACAATAATGGAAGCCGAGTATATTTGTGTTATGAACATAGAGTGATACTATATTGATCTAGAAGTTCATATGATGAACTTATAGATGCTCCAACATTGATGACTTAGTAGTGACACTGTGAAAACAATGAAGCTAATTGTTAGACGTGGAATATCAGATACCATATTATAGTGGTTTCATCTCAGAGTGAAGAGATAAATAAATATGCAATATACAAACTATATAGCAAAGTGTTCTTAGTCTGATGGATAAAGCACTTGTATAGTAGAAACATGGTGGACATCTTTAGATCACCGTGAATGGGATTCATGGGTGATTGGCTCTAAGTGTAAGTGGGAGTCTATTGGTAAGATATGCCCATAGAGGCAATCATATGATGATCGACATGACATATACCATAAAGGATTTGATTAATACATATAAGGGAAAGCTTCCAATTAATTTTTTAACTCAGTTATGAGATAATGAGGATACAAAGTGAATGTCTAAAGAATGAAAATACTCAATGATGTATGTCTTCAAGTATTAGCCTTGGAGGATGAGTTCATGCAGATATAAAAAGTGTGTACATTGTTATTATGTCCCTTTTTATTATTACTGTGGAAGGTAGATAGAAACCAGTAACACATAAGACTACAGTGTGGGTTGGTTGATGACATAATCTCATTATTCATAGTATGCAATATCAAACCAAGCACACATATACATGTTAGAGAACAGTGTATCAGACAGATCCACCTTGAGAGTGACACATGGAAACCATCATATGGTAATTCATAGTCATCTCTCATAGTGAAGGTGGTGATAGTGATTCCTAGACCTAAAATCATTGCACCTGTCACATGTCATTAGGTACGCTTTGACATCATCAAACACAGTCCTGAAACATGGGTTGTTATAACGGTGATGATTGGGTGACTTTGACACATTGGGATAAACTGCTAGTGATATATATGGGATTTGTCCCTGCTACTGGAGTATGATATCCTGGACACTTGATAAGTGAGATTGAGAAACGCATGCACATACATATCCTGGCCACTTGATAAGTGAGATTGAGAAATGCATGCACATGCACATGTGAATCCATATATGATATTGAGGTCACATTATCTCATATAATCTTCTCTTGGTTCAAGGAACATGGATTGAATGTAAAGAGGATGATGAGTCCATGCCTCACTTTCATTCTGGATATCAGAGACAAAGGAATTATACAATCACTACAATACCTTACACAGATTGTAGGTTGCAGTGATTCTCCAACTTTCCATTCACTTGGTAGCACTAATGTGTGACTAGGAACCACTCCTTGATTGTGATGTCATAAGATAGTTATGGACATTCACTGCCAACATGATATGGGACCTATAGGGTCACACACAAAGGAACTCATCTAGAAGAGGATTTTATCTTGAATGATGATTGGATTGATTACTAAAGCATTTAGGTATTCAATTCACACAACAAATCAACTGATTGGCTGACAAGACTGCCAAACGACCATGTCATTGAGTGAGACGGCCATTTAGGCAAGCCAAATGGGTGTCTCAAGTGTTGAGACATCCATTTGGGTTGTTAGGATAATCAGAGTTAGTATTAGCTAAGGTCTACCCTTGAACTGACCGATTTGATGTGATTGAACCTATCGGTTCATCTCAGACTCACCAAACGGCCGTATGGGTGAGTGAGACGGGCGTCTTACATGGGTGAGATGACTCGGCTGGGCCGAGTAAAGGTTCTAAATTTTTTATGAACTTGTTCCAATTGCACATAACTTATGGTGCAAGGAATTAATATGTGATATTAATAGGAATCAAAATTTCCAAATTTATTTAAAACTGGGAAATTTCCAGACGGCCGTCTGGAAGTGTGAGATGATCGTCTCATATGACTAGATGACTGTCTGGGTCACTAGATTGCCATTTCAGCTGTTTCTTGTTGTGAAAATTCAAGATCTTTTGGTCCCTTCCACTCTTATACAATTTCGTACAGACTGGGAACACTGACCCTAACCCCACCTATAAAAGGAGAGGTACTGGGGGCTTTGTACAATACAACATAGACAACTGAGAATCAGTTCCTCTGAAAATTTTTGTCCTCTCTGGTTTTGGTAAATGAGAGAGCCCAAGCAAGTCCTACCCGATTAGGGAGGGATAGCTGCAGGAGAGAACAAATGAGAGTTGTCATTATGGAAGAGTGCATTGGTGACTAGTATGCCAATGGGAGGGACATCTTCTTCCTGTCTATTTTAGTTGAATGACAAGTGTTCTAGTTGGTCAGTGTGGACTACTCTAGAGGCAGGAGTCCTTTGGTTTCTACACAGAGAGCAACATTAGCCTACATCCCGTGGCGAGACCACATGAGCATTGTAGAAGTTGTTTGTGTTTGTTGATCGTGGTGAAGACCAGGAGCTGAACAGCCACCATCCAAGAGAAACTAGAAATAGTTGTCATTAAAGCAAGTTGTTGTCCTTGGACTTGCTCCAAGACCAGATATACCTCGTTAAACCATCCTTCCTATTTCATAGTAGTTGAGGCGATCTTGTTGTAGATATTTTTTTTTCTGATAATATACTTTGTGTCGGTATTTCCCAATAGTGGTATTAGAGCCACATCAATTTACTATCTTTTAGGATAATTGAAATGATCGGTTTTTAGTTTTTATCGATTATTTACTGTATAAGATGTGAATATTTAAACAACTTTCATATGTGTATCCGATCAAAGATCACATGATCCCAAACTAATATATATATATATATATATATATACAATTTACATGTGTCACCCTAAAAGATACTTTGATGGTGGATGTGTAGTGTGGTTATGACCTAAACCCTATATATGTTCATGGTTGGATGGTTTGATGTCGGTCTACGTACCGAGCCTTTACCTCCCTCTTCCCAATGTAAAGTTAATCCTTTCCTTCCTTTGCTCCGTTCAAATGTAACTTGAGGTTTCTCTTATTCAATGTAATAAAGTAGCAACAGGATAGTTTCTTTTCATACAACAACTAGAAAGAAGATCATCTCCACTTGAGACAACCAGTTTATGAGAAAAGCCAACTGTCTGGAGGACCGTGGAGGATAGGATGATGAACCAGACAACCTCCTAGTGGACTCAATTGACTGTTTGGAATGAATCCAAACATTAGTTGGATAGGAGGCCAGACGATCATTGCAGTGGGTCCAGCTGACCGTTTGGAAGGAGTCCAAACATCAGTTGGACAGGAAGACCAACCAACTGACCAAGAGGTGAGACGACCGGTTCAAGGGTTGAACCGATCTACCCAGATTGGCAAGCACATGTCTACACCAACAACAGATTCATACATGTGATGTGATGATAGGCCTAGGTGGTAGTAATTCCCTATGTCTCTAAATAATTACAAGTAGACATGGCCATAACCATCGCTTTATATTTCATATTGCATGCTTATGTTGTGGGATATAGCATGTATATGATATGTACTATATATGTGGTGATTGGATACATAATATGTATACATATGATATATATAAAATCCCTCAATCAAACATGTTTGGTTTAAGATGCTTTCCAATAGCATTACACATGAAAATCTTGTTCGGCCAAGCGCATGTTACGCCAAAGCATGGTGCGTCATGTACCTCGTGGAATTGTGATTGTAGTAATGTAGGTTTTGGATATTGGGTCAGGCGTAACTGGTAACTCTCAAAGTGTTTTGGCATAAAAGTATGCAAATAATTATGGCAAGGAGTTGTGCATATTATCTATCAAGAATTGCATATGACGCAATTGATAAAAGTTGCCTACCTTGGTAATTAACTGTGTTTTGCGGCATTGGTTGGGCCACAATTGAATTATCTTGGATCTTGCTCATTAGAAAATTGATTTGCTGCACTTTTTTGAATTGATACTTGAGGGTTGATGGTTTTCAATTTGATCAAACTAATGAGAACAATAATGAATCAAAGATCTAATTATTATTGTACAAATTCTAATAAAATCAAATCAAAATGAGTTTTGGACAAATTTACAAATTCTTTTATAAAATCAAATGGCAACAAACAACAATCACTTTTCTCTACGATTGGTCCTTAAGAAGGAAAAATTAACTGGGAACCACTTCTACGATTGGTTCAAGATGCTGAGAATCATTCTCACATAGGAGCGCAAGCTTTATGTCTTGGAGATGCCAGAACCCAATGAACCACCTCAAAATGCACCAAAGGCTGACAAGGATGCTTACAAGAACCATATTGAAGATGTCATGGATGTCATGTGTGTGATGCTATGATCCATGAACTATGAGTTATAGAGGTAGCATGAGAACATGGATGTGATTGAGATGGTCACACATCTCAAGTTCATGTTCCAAGATCAGGCAAGATAAGAGAGATACGATGTCTTCAAGGCGTTGTTCAAATGTAACATCACAGAAGGAGATTCAATAGGTCCACATGTGCTCAAGATCATTGGATATGTAGAGAACCTTGCTAGACTAGGATTCCCCTTAGGTCAAGAGTTGGTCACTAATCTGATTCTGTAGTCTCTTCCAGAGTCATATAGTTAGTTTGTCATGAACTACAACATGAACGACTTTGACAAAACGTTGATAGAGTTGTTGGACATGCTGAGAATATCTAAGGGAGAGATGAAGAAAGACAAACCCAAGTCTGTGATGATGATCATCAAGACAAAGGGGAATTCACCAACATGGAGTGACTCAAGTGGTCAAGCACAATGTCCCCTAACAAAGGGAATCGGGTTCCAATCCCAGTTGTCGCCTTGATTTACTACCCTCTCGGGCGTTCAACCTCCGCCATGGGCATGGGAGAGGGGGGAGAAATCTTTCTCTCATAATACCACAAGACAAAGGGGAAGTCAAAAGTCAAATTCAAAGCTATGAAGGGTTCTAAATCTAGCTAGAAGCCCAAGTCTTTAGATCTCAACGCAAATGGAGGGGTAAATAAAATAAGAGGCAAATGTCACCATTGTCAGTAGCCTGGACGATGGAAAAGGAATTACGCACTCTTGTTAGAGGAACTAAAGAAGAAGAAGGATGGCACCAAGGCCTCCACTTCAAGTATAAACATTATAAGATAAATTTGATTACTTCTTAGTTTTGGTATATGATAACAAATAAAGATTTCTCATACTGATGTACAGGATCTGATAAGAAGTAAAGGCCTCCGTGGAAGGACAATGATGGACAAGGCAGAGCAAGCATTGCAGTAGCTTTGGTCTACATTTAAATTTTATCTTAGCCCAATGGGCATTTAATAGAGTTAATAGAACTGATATTTCATAATGCCATAAGAAACAATTTACTTTAGAGAATTTTGTATGACAAAAAGAATCACAAGTTGTTGTGGAATCTCGATTTCATCATGTAACACAAAATAAAATAGGTCTAGTAGAGCATGTCTGAGACTGAAGGATTTTGAATCAAACAACTCACACAGGTTAGTCATGAGGATGAACCAACTAGTCAACTAGAAGCTATTTCTGAGTAATATGAAAACCATGTAAGCTAACAAGGTAGGACCTTGATAAGCACAACCTAAAGGGCGCAATAGGGTCTTGTGGAAAAGACCTACATGGATAACTGAAAAGGACAAATTGGTTGAAAAGATTTTTCAAATTAGTTCAATTTGTTGAGCATGATAGAAATTCCTTTACCAATTGTCTTGCTTTTTGTTGTAGTTAAAATAGACTAAGAGATTTGGTACATGAAGATAAAATTGGATCCCTTAAAAGGAATACACCAGAGGATGTTTACGTGATACAACCTAAAAGGTTTCATAACTTCAAGAATGAAAATAAAGTCTATAAAATACAAAGTTCAATCTGGGATTGAAACAAGCAACTCAGAAATGGGATCTTTTGATTTGACAAGATAGTCGAAGAGTTTGACTTGAATCAAGATCAAAGATGAAATTTATGATTACATAAGATTTAGTGGGAGCATATATGAATATTCCACATATCACGAGGAATGACATCTCAATATTGTGAATATTGAGAACTGGCATATATAACCCCTTCAGGAATGAATGATTAAGTGAAACGTCTTATGAGATAAGGACCAAGACCTATTAGATAGTTCTTGAGTGTTTCAAAAATGAAGTTTTGAGCACATACAATAGCAATGTGTTGGAAAAGTTCAACACAAAAGTATTCAATGAGAGAGAATTCAGGTTAGTCTCTCATGAACCTTATGTTCCAATTCTTGTAAAGAATGGAAACACCATGATTTAGATACCATAGGATGCAGCAATGGATCTATCATGAATGCTATTATACCATATAATCGTGTATGTATTGGACATGACAAGATAATGCTAAATTCCAATAATGGCTATTGGAATGTCATTAAACACATCCATTAGTACTTGAGAAGTACTTAAGGATAGACTGCTAGTCAACAAGATAACAATAAAGGAAGACTTGGATGTAAAGGGTTACATCGATGAAAGCTTCCATAACGACAAAAGAGATCGCATTAAAATATGTTTGATTAAAGCGGAGAAATGTTGTTAATTGGAAGGGTTCTGCACTAATAACCATTAATACTATTCTAAAATGGAAGTAGAGTACACTTGTATTATGACGATAGAGTGACACTATATGGATCTAGAAGTTCACATGATGAACTTATACATGTTCCAACCATTGATGACTCATTAGTGACACTGTGACAATAATGGAGCTAGTTGTTAGGCATGGAATATCAGATACCATATTACGGTAGTTTCATCTAAGAGAGAATAGATAAAGAAACATGCAATATACCAATTATATAGCAAAGTGTTGCTAGCCCACTAGAAAAAGCACTTGCATAGCATAAACATGGTGGACATGTTTAGATCACTATGAATGGGATGTGTGGGTGATTGGTTGTAAGTGCAAGTGGGAGTCTATTATTAAGGTATTCCCATAGAGCCAATCATATGATGATTGAAATGACATATACCATAAAGGATTTGATTAATATACATATAGGCAAGCTTCCAATTCATCTATTTTACTCATTTATGAGATAATGAGGATACATAGTGAATTTCTAAACAATGACGATACACAATGATGTATGTCTTCAAGCATTAGCCATGGAGGATGAGATCATATGGATGTCAAGAGTGTGTACATTCTTATAATCCCCCTAGTCAGTTGTTACTGTGGAAGGTAGATAGACATCAATAGCACATAAGACTAGAGTGTGAGTTGGTTGATGACATAATATCATTAGTCATGATATGGCAATATCAAACCTAGCACATAAATACATGTTAGAGAATAGTGTATCAGACAGACCCACCTTGAGAGTGACACATGGAAACCATCATATGGTAAGTCATAGTCATCTCTCATAGTGAAGGTGGTGATAGTGATTCTTAGACCTAAAATCACTGCACTCATCACATGTTGTTGGATACGCTTTGACATCATCATACACAATCCTAAAATATGGGTTGTTATAACAGTGATTCTTGTGTGGCTTTGACACATGATGATTGTAACACCTGGGCCCACTGCCCAAGGATCTAGTAGAGTTTTTGGAATGACAACTGGACCCACAGACAACCACTACCCTTAAATACACGCTTTGTCCTCACTCACATGCAAGCCGGGGTCAACTTCCTGACTGGTCACCCATCCTAGTACTACTCCAAGCTGAGCACGCTTAACTATGGAGTTCTTTAGTGATTGGATCCCAAAAAATGAGGTGGACCTTGGTGATATGGGTAGTCCAATCATTCCTTATAAGATCTTTTTATCCAAGGCCTCAAATCATGGGATGTTATAATCTCTCCACTTAGACTCTTGACATCCTCGTCAAGGCTCATCTATATGGCCTCATAATATTTCCCCATTTCAGTGAAGACCCAAAATGGCCCATGGACACCCAGCTCCCAATCACGGAATACCAGCGCAAGGGTGGCTACATCACCATGGACAACCCTTTTTAACATGCTTGGACCGCACGACTCAAGACTGGCATGCCACATGCACATGTGGGCCCCACCTACTAGAGGGGATATGGCTCTGATACCATTTGTAACACCTGGGTCCACTGCCTAAGGCTCTAGTAGAGTTTCAAGAATGATGACTGGCCCCACAGACCACCACTAGCCTTAACTGCGCACTTTGTCCTCATTCGCGTGCAAGTCAGGGTCAACTTCCCGACTAGTCACCCATCCTAGTACTACTCCAAGCTGAGCATGCTTAACTATGGAGTTCTTTAGTGATGGGCTCCCAAAAAAGGAGGTGCACCTTGGTGATATGGGTAGTCTAACCATTCCTTATAATATCTTTTTATCTGAGGCCTCAAATCATAGGATGTTACAATGATAGATTGTGAGTGATAGATATTGAATTTTTCTCTCCTACTAGAGTATGATATCCTGGATACTTGATAAGAAAGACTGAGAAATGCATGCACATGCACATGTGAATTAATATATGATATTGAGATCACATTATCTCAGACAGTCTACTCTTGGTTCAAGGAACATGGATTGAAGATTGAGAGGATGACGAGTCCATGCCTTGAATTCATTCTAGATATTAGAGACAAAGGAATTATACAATCGCTGCAACACCTTACGCAGATTGTAGGTTGAAGTTGTTCTCTAACTTTCCATTCACTTGGGTAGCACTGATGTGTGACTAGGCATCGCTCCTTACTTGTGATGTCATAAGCTAGTTATGGATTTTCACTGCCAACGTGATAAAGGACGTATAGGGTCACACAAAAAGGAACTCATCTAGAACAAGAGTTCATCTTGAATGATGATTGGATTGATTACTAAAGCGTTTAGGTATTCAATTCATGTAACAGATCAACTGATTAGCTGACTGGATTGCCAAACAACCATCTCACTGATTGAGATGATCATTTGGGTAAGCCAGATGGGCGTCTCAAGTGTTGAGATGGACATTTGGGTTGTCAGACTAATCATAATTCGAATTGGCTAAGTTTTGTCCTTAAACTGACCGGTTCAATGTGATTGAACTTACCAGTTCATCTCAGATTCATCAGACAGCCGTCTGGGTGAGTGAGATGAGTGTCTCTCATGGGTGATATGGCTCGGTTGGGCCGAACGAAGGTTTTGGATGTTTCCCAAACTTGTTTCAATTGCACATTACTTGTGGTGCAAGGAATTAATATTTGATATTAATTGGAATCAAAATTGCCAAATTTGTTGCAGCTACAAAACTACCAGACGGTTGTCTAGCAGTGTGAGACGACTGTCTCGTGTGACTAGATGGCCATTTCAGCTATTGCAAGTTGTGGAAATTCAAGATCTTCAAGTCCCTTCTACTCCTAAACAATCACGTACAGACTGGGAACCCTAACGCTAACCCCACCTATAAAAGGAGGGGTATTGGAGGCTTCACAGAACACAACACAGACAACTAAGAATCAACTCTTATAACAATTGTTGTCCTCTCTAGTTGTGGAACTGAGAGAGCCCAAGAAAGTACTACCCTACTAGGGAGGGATAACTATAGGAGAGAAGAACTGAGAGTTGTCGTTGTGGGAGAGCACGTTAGTGACTAGTATGCCAACATGAGGGAAAAATCATTCAAGTCTATTCTAGTTGAACGACATGAGTTCTAGTTAGTCTGTGTAGACTACTCTAGAGTCAGGAGTCCTTTGGATGCTGCTCGGAAAGTAATTTCAGCCTATAGTCTATGTCGAGACCACATGAGATCTATTAAAGTTGTTCGTGTTCGTTGATCATGGTAAAAACTAGGAGCTGCACATCCACCATCCAATAGAAACTAGAAATAGTTGTCATTGAAGCAAGTTGTTGTCGCTGGACTTTCTCCACTACCAGGTATAACTTGTTAAACCATCCTTCATATTTCATAGTATTTGACGTGATCTTGCTGTTATGGGAATATTGATAGATTTTTTTTTTATTTCCGTTGCTATACTCTGTGCCCGTATTTCCCAACATAGATCACCTAGGAAGCTATTGTATTTAATAGCCATAATGTCTGGTAACTTGGTCCAAATGAATGTTGTTACTTCACCATGGAGGAAGATCTATTCCATTGATTCATATTACGGATGTTCACAACAATTGCAACAAGTAACCATCGCAATTGATTCATATTGCAGATGTTCACAACAATTGCAACAAGTAACCATCGTAATGTGGCAGTTTTGGGCGTTGTTGTCATTGTTGTCAATGGGAATGGCTCTCTGGATGATTGTCCAAATAACCGTGTTGGTATGAGGTAAAGAAGAACTCCATGACCAAGAGAAGTTGGGAAATATCTCCAAATTTATAATGATGAGTCTTTGAAGTGTTTGAACGCAGAACTATCCCTTTTTGTTTAGGGATCTTAATAAAAGTGTCATTTTTGTCACCAATGTATGCCTTTGATGCAACAATGAGGTGCAACCAATAATTGTCAAGAATATATTAGAGAGGCTCCTACACCCCATGTTTGGAGTCTAGAATTCCATTACTAATTAAGAAGTTAGCATACATATTTGAGGCCCTTTAACACCCTCAATTTTCAAATACTTGTTTGAAATTTTCCTTAATAATATATCATCCTAGGTCATACATTAATAAAATGATCACTATACTTAACTACAGTTATAAACATGCATTGAAAATTTTTCTATTAAGATATAGCATGTCAATAAGTCAACATGGAAAAATTTCACAATCTAATTCTTTTTAGATAATTAGTTATGTAATATTTAAGCCTTACCTTTCCTTAATCTAGTATCCCTTCTAGTTATCTGAATGGAAAAATAACCATTCTACATTATTCTACACTTGGAATAAGACATTTGAGTTTGTTTAGGATTGGTTTTATTAGCCAACTAATTTTCTCAAGATAATAGCAAATAAATGGCCTTTTCCACCATTTTTTGGATTATCACTGATTTCTTCAAATTCATATTTGTCTAACCCATCAGATCTGGGTGCCAGCTAAGCAATATAATCATGATAGTATGTCCCTTCTTCAACCTCTAGTAGTGAGGGAACAATACACTGACTTCTAGTAGGTTGTAATTATCTCATGAATAACCATATTTTTTGGAAACGAATTACTCCATTGAATTTAGGAGAGGAATCCACACCCATCAACCCCTTGTGTGAACCCTATAATTAACCCTATAATAAACACCCCTTCTTCACCGTTGTCCCTCTCTCACATGTGTTTTACATAGAGCCAAGATCTTTCCCATCTGTCTGTGATCATTGAGAAAGCTTGAGGGGAGCTTCTTAAACCCACCTCATGCCACAATTGTAGATTTCCACCTTTGATCCCCCTCACCTACTTCATCCTCAACCTACATTTCCCTACAACCATTCTCCTTGTCCTTACAACCTCTAAAGAAATAACTACTAAGGAACCATACTTGAGCATCTATGGACCTTTCCGCTAGCCCAGAAGATGATTGTGAGCAGAGTTCCTCTTGGTTGACAAAGTCGATGTTGAATTGCAAAGAAGGCCAAGTTGGTGAGCAAGGTCTGGTGACCTCTCAGCCTCAAATAAGACATGAAGCTTTCCAATTTCCCCCAAAAAATCTTTCCCCATCCTCATTCCAGACAGAGAGAAGGTAATCCCTCATCTCCCAAATTCTATATCCTTTCAAAGTGGCATTTTCAGGTTTCCTATCATCATCGTGACCACTGCAATGGTCTCCTAACTCCTTGTCTGTTTTTTGTTTTTTTGTGAAGCGCCACATAGTTACACATCCATGTTTTGTGTGTTGAAGTAGTGGCTTCTAGTGACCCTCCCTGGTGACTCCGACCAACAAAGATGAAGAGCTATAGCTCGCTCATCTCTACTAGATATCAGGAAGAGATCTATGATCATGTTTTGATCCACTTTGCACCAAGGATCACGTGACAAGAGGTTGAATCTTTCTAAATTTTGGGTGCCAATGAAGAACATTCAGATTGGTCATTTTACTTTGTTCCCTCTGTGTCACACTAAGACCTAAAAATGACCTCATGGGCATATGGGTCTTTAGCCGAGCACATTGCTAGGATATTTTTCCTTTGAAAATGCTTTTATATATTTTCCTATTGGTTAGTAGGTGTTTAATCTTGAATAAATTGTAAAGAATAATTGTTGCATCAAAACAATATGAAATATGGTCCTAAAACTCAAAAAAATATAATCAACCTGATGCAATACTCTTTTCACCTTAACAAAGAATCAATAACTAATTATTTAGGCATGCACAAATTTATTTACATACAAATACTAATATTCATGAAATTATCTTGATTTGCTATATGTTTCCATAGTTTCAAGATTAATAGTTCAAACTAAAATAGAAACTTTAATCAGTTTTTTTAGATTAAGTAGTTAAGAAAGGGATGATGATGATGTATAATAATATAATGTATCTACTTTACCTTATAGATTTTAACTATGCGTCTGATATTAATAAATTTTACATTAGGTTCTAATACATATTGACTTGAAACATTAACAAAAACTATGATCCTAATCACCTAAAGAATACCAATAATGATAATAAAATATTGTGATGCCATCTTTGTGTAACCCTATGGGAAGGGAGTTATGTACTGAAGATACATTACTAATTGTTGACCTAGAGGTTGTACATTGTCCATATTTTGATAACGACTCAACCATTTGATTCATATGTATCTAATATGTGTATTCAAGATTGATCTTAGGTTTTAGGTACATGAAAAGAATCAATTTACACAAGTCCTAGCTTGTCAAAGTTCAAGTCAAATGCAATGCAAGTGTGCTAATAAGAAAATCCATTCAAATGACCTTAGAAGAATTTTTTAATCACTTGTATTGATGATATGACTTGTAACTAAGATGTAAAAATATGTGGGACACTTAGTACCAAGCTTTAATCACTTTTTAACCCATTTGAAAATTGATCACAGATTGCTGATCAATTGAGTTTCAATCTCGATCGATCCCTTGGATCAATTTTCTAATGTATGCATTGGTCGAGCTGTGCATTCACAGAACTCGATCGGACGGCTTACTGACCAAATATGATTTTAACTGATCGGTCGAGTTTCCCAGGACATACTCGACTGATAGTTTGAAAATTGGGTTTTTCTTTTAGCCGATCGGTCGAATTACCTTTATTGAATCTCGACCGAAAGCACTGTATGGAAAATGCAGAAAAAGTGATTCTAACTGTTGGTGAGTTGTTTGGACAAAAATAGATCTATTGACTTGAGAAAAAATGGCTATAATTTGACCCTAAGTGATCCCTAACTCAAGGGAGCACCCCCATCTATAAATAGGACCACTTGGAGTTCATTCCAAGGTTGCTCAGTCACTACACACAAGGTCCTTGCTATAGTTGAGTGTGTTACCACCCCTTGATCCCCTTTCTCTCTCTAGTTTACACTTCATTTCATGATTTGTGAGTGAGTTAGGATTATTGTAAGAGAGTTCCACCTTTGTGCATGTAAAATCTTCCACTACATCCCTATCCCCTTCTCTCATGAAGAAAAGATGAAGCAAGCTCCATCGAGTGAAGAAGGTGTTGTAGTTGGTCCTCTTTAAGGATGATGAAGAGGTGGTGATCTTCTCTAGGTGAAGGAGAAGGCAAAGGCTGAAGATCCAAGAGGAGAAGCAAAGTCCTTCAAGGCAGAAGACTTGAGCTTGAATGGGTAAGACCTAAGTGATGGCTGAAGATTCAAGCTAAGTAGGTAAATTCCTTGTTAAGGTGGAGATCTCCTTGTGGTTGGATGAGTAAGTCCTTTGGTGGTCTATTGCTGTAAATCTCTATGGTGATATAATAGAGAAAAGCACTTGCAAAGTCCTAGAGGTTAACCTCTCTAGGTAGTGGACTGACTCACTTCTAGTTTGAAGTGTGGAACCACTCTACATCCCTTTATCAAGTGCTTTCTATCAATCTCTGTCATCCTTGCTATGCTTGTTAGATAGAACTTCAAATTGTCATTACGCTATTGCTCCTAATTGATATAATTTGAAGGTCTAATCTATTTTGTGAGAAATTTTGTAGCTTTATTCACCCCCCTCTAGAGCCCTTAGATCCAACAAGTGGTATCATATCTTAGGATATTCTCCAACAATCTCCCACGAGATGAGAAGATGGGTGACAACCTACTTGGTTCACTTAACCTAGAGGGGGGCTTCTCCAAGCGCCCTCCAGTCTTTGATGGCACCAACTTCCTCTATTGGAAGAGAAGGATGCAGTTCTACATTCAAGGGATGAACTTTGATATGTAGAAGGTGATGGTTACACCTTACAAAGAGCCAACTGGAGTTGTTGCAACATGGAGTGAAGCTGCTCTCAAAGAGGCTCAACTCAATGCAAAGGCCATTAGCATCCTCTATGCAGCCCTCACACCCACAGAGTTCAACTGGATCTCATCATGGGACACCACCTATGAGATTTGGGACAAGCTGTGCATCAAATATGAAGGCACAAAGCAAGTCAAGGAGGCAAAGATCTACATGTTGGGCAGCCTCCTAAGAACTTCAAGATGGGAAAGAAAGAAGGCATTACGAACATGTATTCAAGGATGAATGTCATCGTCAATGGGCTGGTTGCTTTGGGCACTCCTTTGGAAAGAGGCATCATCAACTCAAAGAACTTGGGAACTCTTCCAAAGAGACGGGATTCAAAGGTTACCTCCATTGAAGAAGTGAGGAGCCTTGGTGACATCCCAACTGAAGAACTCATTGGCAATCTTCAAGCCCATGAACCTAGACTTGACAAGCAAGAAGAAGAAGCTAAGTAAGAAGAGAAGGAAGTCAAGAAGATCAAAGATAGTGCTTTCAAAGCACAAGTGGAAGCTATCATCCTTCAACAACAACTTACTTGCTGAACTTCCTTTCCCTCCTCTAGTGAAGATGAATGCCCTAGTGAGCATGAATCTAACTACATTAAGGGAAAGCACTTCAAGGGAAAGCAAGCTTCATCCTCTACTCTGAGATGCTACAAGTGTGGTCAAAAGGGGCACTACAAGAGTGAATGCCCAAAGTCAAGAAAGTCTCACCACAAGAGAAGCTCAAGGAAAGAAGGGGATTATAAGAAGGAGATAAAGCACAAGAGGAAGGAGAAGAAGGAAAAGAGACATAAGAATGCAGCTTGGGAAGCTTCATCTTCAAGCAGCTCTAGCTTTGAAGAAGATGGAGAGTGCCACCTTTCTCTCATGGCCTCTAGAAGTGAAGACATTGATGAGGTAAGTGAGGTAAGCTTGCATGAACTGCCTAAAGAAATTATTATTGACATGCTTGTTACTACCCACTCTTCTTTTGCTAAATGTAAATCTAAAAGAAAACGGTTAGGAAAAATCATTGATGATCTTTATGCTAAGCTTGAAATTTTGGAATTGAATGAGAAAAACAATCCTGAGAGTATTGATAATTTACAAGGGCAATACCTTGATCTTGAGCTCTACTACAATGGGGTTGAAGTAGAGAATGGTATCTACCTTAAGAACATTGAAAATCTTAAGGGAAGAGAACCAAAATTGCCAAAAAGAACTCGAATTGCTTAAAACTAAAAATGATGAATTTAAGTAGCTTATTGATGCTCGTAGATAAGAGAGAGATGCTTATCTCAAAGAGATTCAAATGCTAAAATCTGAAAATGCTAGGTTGCTTAGTCAAGTAAATGATCTATCTTCTAGACCTTTGTTGCCTAGTGTTAATGTTGCTGCAATTTATCTTAAAAATGATTCATATCTTACTAAAGCTTCATGTCTTCAGGATGATCTTGTGCATGAAAGGGATGACATATCTAGTTTATCTTCTACTATTGTTTCTTTGAATGATGATTACCATATATTAAGAGCATCCCTGCAGAAATTCCTTAAAAGGAAGAACTCACTAAATGAAATCATTGATCATTCTACCCAACAAAGGGGTACTAGTGCCTTGGGATTTGTAGGGGGAGTCTCAAAGGGCAAGAGTAAGGCCATAGGTAAGAAAAAGAGCAAGAAGATCTCTTTCTTTTTAGGAGAATCTTCAGACACTAAGAATCTTATGATTTGTTCTTATTGTAAATGTGATGATCATTATTCTACTTATTGTCATCACAAGCCTAAGGGGACCAACCAAAAGATGAAATGGATCCCCAAGTTAACTCCGTATTCCAAAGTTTGAGTTGGGAACCAACATTCTCCTTTCTTACAGGGAAAAGATAGATGTATTGTTGATAGTGGCTGCACAAAGCACATGACCAGTGATGTAAGTCATTTCAACAATTTCACAAAGAAGAAAGGAGGATCTGTCACCTTTGGGGACAACAAGAAAGGTAAAGTCAAAGGTGAGGGTGATGTAGGTGAATCCTTATGCATCAAGAATGTTCTTTTTGTGGATGGCCTACATCACAATTTAATAAGTGTTAGTCAACTTTGTGATAATGGTTACCTTGTTCTATTTACTGCTTTTGAATGTTTGATTCTAGATTCCCTCACCTACCAAGTTATATATAAGGGAACTAGAAGTGGTAATCTTTATGTTATTGTTCTTAACTCTATTAAGCATGTGGTTGGTAGATGTCTTGTAGACAATTTGAATGATATTTCTCTTTGGCACCGCCGACTTGGTCATATAAATATGCATCAATTAAAGAAGTTGAGCAAAAAGGACTTAGTCAAGGGACTTCCTAAATTGGATTTTGAAAAGGATGAGGAATGCCAACCTTGCAAACAAGAAAAGCAAACCAAATCCTCCTTCAAATCCAAAGGAGTCCTTATCACTAAGAGAGCTCTTGAGCTTCTTCATATTGATATATTTTGACCAATGAGAATGCAATCGCTTTGTAGTTACAAGTATTGCCTTGTTATCGTCAATGATTTCTCTCGAATGCATTCTCTATAAGTATTGCCTTGAGAATGAAGCTTCTTGCCAGATTGTTTCCATCCGTAGTGACCATGGGGGAGAATTTGAAAACGAGTTTTTTCAACATTTTTGTCAAGAATCGGGTTATGCACACAACTTTTCTTCACCTCGAACACCTCAATAAAATGGGGTTGTAGAGAGGAAGAATATGTCTCTACAGGAGATGGATAGGACCATGCTGAAGCTGTCAATACCTCTTGTTATGTGCAAAACTGTGTTTTCACTCACCCCTCGCTTAAGAAAAAAAACCCTAGTAACTATGGCATGGTAGGACGCCTTCTATCAAGTATTTCCATGTTTTCAGATGTCCTTTTTTGTTTTGAATCTGAAAGATTCTCTTGAGAAGTTTGATTTAAAATCGTATAATGCTTTCTTTCTTGGCTATAGCACTACCAACAAGGCATATAGAGTTTATAATATTGATCTTGCTAAGGTAGAAGAATCTATTAATGTAAAGTTTATTGAGACAAACCCCTCTATTCCCAAAGATATTGTCTCAAATGATGATGTTACAGATGAAGTAATTCCCATTCTTAAAGAACTCAACATCACCCAAAAGGGAAAAGAGGTGGCTGCTCAAGAAGATGAAAAAGATAATGAAAATAAGGATCCAACTCTCCAGTTTGCAAAGAATCGTAAGGAGTTGATCTTAGGTGATCCTTTTAAGAGAGTGAAGGCGCGAGCTGCTTTCAACAAAGAACAAGCCAACATCGCCTTCATCTCACAATTAGAGCCTAAAGATGTCAAGGAAGCTCTTGGGGATGAAGAATGGATCCTAGCTATGCAAGAGGAGATGGAACAATTTGAGAAGAGCAAAGTGTGGACCCTTGTTCCAAGACTTGAGTCCATTTGTGTGTTGACTTTGATGAAACATATGCACCTGTAGCTAGACTTGAGTCCATTTGTATGTTTCTTGCCTTTGCTAGTCATAAAAACTTTATTTTGTATCACATGGATGTTAAAAGTGCATTTTTGAATGGTACAATTGAGGAGTAAGTGTATGTTGTACAACCTCTGGGCTTTGAACATGATAATCTACCTAATCATGTTTATTTGTTGCAAAAAGCTCTCTATGGACTCAAACAAGCACCAAGGGCTTGGTATGAGAAATTAAAGAACTTTTTGTTATATCATGGTTATATCATGGGCAAAGTGGATTCTACCTTGTTTCTAAAGCACACTTCTAACAATTCCTTATCACTCAAATATTTGTTGATGATATCATTTTTGGCGGAACTAACCTTGATCTTTGTAAAGAATTTAGTGATCTTATGCAGAGTGAATTAGATATGAGTATGATGGGTGAGCTCACATTCTTCCTCGACTTTCAAATCAAGCAAACAAAAGATGGGAACTTCATCATCCAAGGCAAGTACACAAGTGAACTACTTAAGCACTTTGGGATGGAGAATACCAAGTTGATGGATACACCCATGTCAAACACCGCCAAACTTGATAAAGATGAAGAAGGTGAAAAGGTAGATGAGAAGATCCATAGAGGTATGATTGAAAGTTAAGAAGATCCATAGAGGTATGATTGGAAGTTTACTTTATTTAATTGCCTCTAGACCTGACATAATGTTTAGTGTTGGCTTGTGTGCTAGATTTCAATCAAATCCTAAGAAATATCATTTTATAGCTATTAAGAGGATTCTAAGGTACTTAGCCAAAACTCAAAACTTTGGACTATGGTATCCCAAGTCAAGGGACTTTACTCTTACTGCCTATAGTGATGCCGATTATGCAGGCTGCTTGATTGATAGAAAGTGCACAAGTGGCACTTGTTTCCTCCTAGGATCATGCTTGGTGTCTTGGTTCTATAAGAAACAGAGCACTGTGGCATTATCAACCACCAAGGCTGAGTACATGGCAGTCGAGAGTTGTTGTGCCTAGGTCCAATGGATGAAGCAAATGCTCCAAGACTTTAACATTCATTTTTATGCTTCTCCTATCTGTTGTGATAATACTAGTGCAATTAACTTGTCTTACAATCCTATATTGCATAGTAGATCTAAACATATATAGGTTTTCCATCACTTTCTTCGTGATCACATTGCCAAGAAGGATATTTTTATCACGCATGTGGACACAGAAAATTAGTTGGCGGACATTTTTACTAAACCTCTTGCTAGAGAGCAATTTAATTTTATTAGATCAAAATTTCTTATAACTACTTTGAATGAATCTGATATGCTTTCTAGCCAGTAATCATCTATCCTATATGTTTTGCATCTATCTTGATCATTCTTTGAGTGCTAATATGTTTAAAATTGATTTTTCATGTTCATATTGCCTTATTTTTCTCTTTTTTTTGGGTATATTTTGTAAACACTTGTTTTATCGCAAAATAATACCCAATGATGAGTGATATGTGCCTAAGTATGTTTAATATACATAATGGACTTGAAGTGGCAAGGTTTCTTTCTATTCATCACCTATCCGCCCTGGCTGTCGAGCGTGATTGCTTTCATAATTCCATGTCAAGCACGAAACCAGTTCACGAATTATCGCAAATTTGCGTTGGAATTACGACTCCCTTGTACCCTCATCGAATACTCAAGTGATCCTTACTTCCATGATCGCCGGGAAGAAATTCCAAATCTTTGAGTATATCCTGAATGTTTTCTTTTTAGGAGCCGATGAGAATGACACCTGGCGTAAGGATTATGATGAGTATTTTGACCTTTTGGACCCTGAAGGTTTCTACAAGCAGAATGAGATCACTCTTCCTGATATCCATCACTATCTAAAGAAACCTAATGTTCCCTATAAGAAGAAGAGCACCCTACCCTCCTCCTCCTTAGATCTCAAAAAGTGTATATTAACCCTAGTGGTCAACTGCAACATCCATCCAAAGAAAAATCAAACAGATATTGCAGATGTGGCATACAACTCATGAAAACATAATTAACCAATGCGGAAGGGTTCACTAAGCAGCGGATTACCAAAAATCACTAAAAATTAAAACCTTTTTATCAAAACATCCATCAAGTAAAAACTTTCTCACAGAGAACAAAAGTAACACATTTACATTCTTATTCACAGGTACATATTCTGTATCATCTCCTTTTGAGAATTACAAGCATTGACTGTCCTGTCAAGCTAAACACAGGCAGTATAAAATCTTGAGGCACTAAGCCAAAATCTCGAAAGCACTAACTACTACACCGAGGACCTGAGAGTACAGAGACGACACATAGGACTCTATCTATATCTATACAAGGCATGACAGCCAGTGTCTCCACCTGAGACTTCACTGTTGTCCCTGTTATTGCTGCTGCTGTCCTTCTCCTACTTAAGGATTTCTGCCTCCTCGTCCACGTCCACCTAAAAATGTGGTTCCCACGGGGGTGAGACAATTGTAAATTGCCCCAGCGAGAGATATAACTCTCTGCCAGAAACATTATTATTGCAGCTTAAGAAGATAAATATACACAAAGGAATTATATTTGTTTGGTAGCAGATATTTTAATGTCTCACAGATTAGAACATTATTCTTATCACATAGCTCTTCCTTTTAGTTGGGAATGTTCACATAGCTCTTCCTATTAGTTGGGAATGTTCACATAACTCTTCCTTTTAGCTAGGAATGTTCACATAGCTCTTCCTATTAGTTGGGAATGTTCACATAGCTCTTCCTATTAGTTGGGAATGTTCACATAGCTCTTCCTATTAGTTGGGAATGTTCACATAGCTCTTCCTATTAGTTGGGAATGTTCACAAAGCTCTTCCTATTAGTTGGGAATGTTCACATAACTCTTCCTTTTAGTTGGGAATGTTCACATAGCTCTTCCTTTTAGTTGGGAATGTTCACATAGCTCTTCCTATTAGTTGGGAATGTTCACATAGCTCTTCCTATTAGTTGGGAATGTTCACATAGCTTTTCCTTTTTTATTACATTATACTCTCTAGATTGTTTCAGAATGACTACTTGATCAGAGTAATCAAAAAGATAAAAATCTAAGAGTTTCATACTTACCTTATCTTCAATAATCATATACCTGGCCAAGGTATATAAGTATTGAGATTAGGTAGTATGCACTTTACTTACTATCATATTCCTCGTTTTTCATATTATTATACACACAGGATTTTCCATTCTTGAATTTTTCTTCAGACATCACCTCTAAATCTCATCTTTCAACACACATATAAGGGAGATTATAAAACATTTTAAGGAACACTGAGTAAGATATAAGTTCTCATCTCCCTTGTTTCCTTATAGGACTAGTCAAAGGAAGTTCAAAAAGAACTACTTTTATATCTTTAACACAGAATTAGAAAATGAAATATCAGAATGAATTTATTTCATCTGACCTGTCTGGGACGTCTGTCCACTTCCTCTATTGTTACTAGAAAACTGCCTCCTTTGTGATCCTTGCTGACTCTGCCCCTGAGGTTGAGTCATCATTGGATTCCCGTCTGGACAATCCTTTACTAGATGTCCCAGTTTTCTACATCGATAACAGATCCTAGGTGCAAAATAGGGTCTGTGAGGTCCAGATACCGATGTTGATGCTATGTTGGAGGCTCTATTTGGAACATTACTACGATCCCTATCCCTACTTGACATCCATTGTGTCTGGGTATGGAATCTCGATGATGCTGCCGATGTAGAAAATCTCAGCTTCTTAAAACTTTCAGACCTTTGTTTTTGAATCTGAGTGTACACTTTCTTGCCACTAGTCTGTCGTTTCTCGATTTCATACCTTTTTTATCCTCCTTACTGATTCCACAAAGGTGGCAAACCTCTCCCTGTTCTCTAAAACAGACATAGGAGTGGTCATTTCAGCGTTCAACCCCTTCTCAAAATGCCGAATTCTTTCCTCATCATTAACTTCCATTTGTGAACAAAACCGCAACACCTCCATGAATTTAGCTTCATACTCGCTAACGTTCATCTGTCCTTATTTGATCCTCTCAAATTGAGAAATCTTCTCATCTAGATACGTCTTAGGGAAGTATCTACTGACGAATTCTCGTCAGAATACCTCCCATCCAATTTCTTCACCTGGTCTCTTATCTTCCTCTATCATCCACCAATGACCAGCACTCCCTTTTAGGAGGTACACAACATGTCTTACCTTTTCAGCTTCAGGGATATCAAGAATCTTGAAAGCCTTTTCCAGTTATGTCAGCCACAAATCAACAGATGTCGGATCAGATGTACCAGCATAATCTATGGTCCCAACCCAGCGGAATCTCTCAAAAGTCTTGCCGGCTCCATAGCCCTCATGGTGAGCTGATGTCCTAGGTGCAAGTATTTGCATCCTATCAGTCATGTGAGTCATGGCAGCTATAAACTACCCAAACATGGCTTGAAGGGTTGGGTTCCCCATGTCATCTTGATTGAACTGGGGTTATTTAGGTACGGGCTCCTCTCTATTATGGTCTCCTGCACCTCCTCCTGGTGCAGCAATGCTGCCCTCCGCAGCATATTCTTCATGTGGTCCAGACATCTTCAAGTTCTTCTCCTCCTATGTGAGAAGAAGATACTATCAGATAAACTGGAAGATACTTCGAACAGACGCTACAACCTTAGTACTATGTCTCTGTAGACTCAGCGAACCTAGAGCTCTGATACCACTTATTTGTGGCATACAACTCATGAAAACATAATTAACCAATGCGGAAGCGTTCACTAAGCAGCGGATTACCAAAAATCACTAAAAATTAAAACCTTTTTATCAAAAGATCCATCAAGTAAAAACTTTCTCACAGAGAACAAAAGTAACACATTTACATTCTTGTTCACAGGTACATATTTTGTATCATCTCCTTTTGAGAATTACAAGCATTGACTGCCCTGTTGTTACGACCCCACCTCCCGATAACCCCCAATTAAGGGAGACCGAGAGGTCGAAGCCGCACCCATGACTTCCAGATCAAAGGTTCGGAAATTAACCAAGAATAATTATCAAATTTTAACATACTATACTGAAAGCAGTAAGAAAATAAAATTTTTGCATACCTTTTTGAAAACTTGGATCTCTAAACTTCTATCCACACAGATACTAATCTATCTAAATCCTCCTTGTATTTAACTTCATGTATTTCACAATATGACGTTTTACTATTTGTCCTTTTGGCTTGTACCTAAAACGCCGACAAACAAAACGTCGGTCAGCCGAAGCTGGTATGTGGGGGAAACAATAAACGTGCAACTATGATAACAACATCATCATTCAATTAATCATTTAACAATGAAGATTACATTTTAAGCCATACAACTCAATCCATACATATTCTCAAACTCTGGGCTGTCCCTACAGTGGACATGGATACCACCTCTCTTTTAGGTAATAGAGTCGCATGGCACTACCCGAAGATAGCCCAATATCTAACTCAATGTGACTTGATGGTCCTACCTCAAGGGTAGCCATGTACTAAGTCATCCATAGACCTGATCAACCTACCCAAGAGGTAGCCATGTACTAGGTTTTCCATAGACCTGATGGACCTACCCAATAGGTAGCCATGTACTAGGTCTTTCTCTAACCTGATGGACCTACCCATTAGGTAGCCATGTACTAGGTTATCTATAATGCCACAGAGAGAACCAGGATCTGAGTTTGTAGGCATATATCCTTTGTGATAGTCATAGCCACATTATAATTTGCAATATGAACATCCAAACAGTTTAGTTGCATTCAATGCGATTAAACATTCAGGAATCCATTGGGAAACTAAAGTGGTTATTCATAATTAACCACATACCTGATTTGATGAGTCATGCAGATTATTCAACATATACTTCATGTATATACAATCAAGCCAATCAACAGATCCAAGCAAGTAATTCAATCATCACATAATTCCTGAAAAGAATATGTACTCTATTTATTGCACACTTTATCAAGAATCCACTTTATTGACTTGGATTCTCTTTCTATGGTTTCTAATCCATGTTAAGGTTTCATTAATATCCATTAGGGTTTCTTAGATCAATTTCTAAACTCAATCCCTTTTAGGTTAACAACCCTAAAATACTCTTTTCCATTTATATGAACCCTAATTGCTCAACTATCCATTTAATAGTCTTTTATACCCAAATTGACTTAGGATTATCACATCCCTATTTATTCATGGATTTGAACCATTAAAACAATTAAAATACATATTCATCTAAATTAGGGTTTTCAAGCTCATTAATGCATAATCATGCACGAAACCCTAAATTAAACCAATTATACCAAAAAGATCATCTTTTTAGATCCTATTTTCACTTTTATTAACAACAGATTAATATCAACTTGAATTATCCAAATAATGTCATGAATACCATTTACCATCAAATCTAAGGATTTTCCCTTAATTAAAACACTAAAGATGATAACTTTATGTACTTTTCCAATTTCAAGCATATAAACTCTAAACTAGACTAATCATGTGTAAAGTTCTTCCTTTTTGAACATAATGTACCTTTTTACATGCAACAAGTTAACATCAACTCTAATGATCCATTAAACCCTATCAAACACTTTATTTATTTCAAAATAGGGTTCCTTAAGAATTAAAGCATTAAAGATGATTACTTTCATTACTTTTTGGATTGCAATTAGAATTAGGCTTCAAACATAATTTCTTTGGGTTCCTCTCGTTCTGAGGATCCATTTTCATATAAAGCTTGTTCTAATCCGAGTAACGAATCATGAGATACGATTTTTGCAATAAAACACTTACCACAGCCAATGAGATTGCGCCACGTCATCTCAGCCATACAACATTGCTTTGGAGAACATTTCGATTTTACTTCTTTACCCTCGGTTAAGTGATTTCCTTCCACAGCCCGCGGAGGGCATTTCCGTCCAACCTTCTTGTGGTCGTCTTCAACCTCACGAAGGCTCGCTGTCGTCGACCTAAGCTGCTCGTGGGGGTTGCTCCTCCCTCTCTCAAGGCCCGATCAGCACGTCCGACCAGAGCCCTGCCCCTGCCGCACCAGGGCGCACTCAGAGAGCTCTTAAAACACGACCAAGATGGTCGAGATAGGTCTGGTTTCCCGCAAGAAGTTGCCGCCATGTACAGCCATGTTGCGGCTAGGGCAGGCTATCCAGGTCATGGCGATGATGGCTAGGTCTTTCTCTGACCTCGGGGCACGTCCAGCCTCCATCTTCATCCCACTTGGTCTCTTTGCTGCGCCAGGATCACCTTGCTTTACCCTGCTAGGGTTTTGAACGAAAAAGGGTGCAGAGGAAGAGGGGGATGATAGAGGAAGGGATGCAGGGATGTCCTTGGGCTCGCCCCAGAGGTCCTATCCTTTTATAGAGGAGGATATGAAACCCCAGGTGGGTTATCCAGGAGTCCAAGAGTCCTTTTCAAAGTAGGAAGTAAATTTCTTCAAAGAGAAGCAATGTTCTCTCTCTCCTTTTTCTCCCTTGATATTCCTTATTTCATGGGTACTTAGAAATACGAAAAGTATTTCTTTCACTCTCTTTGTATTTGTCTTTTGTCCCATTGGCACAAAAATAAGGGTTCCCTTAGTAGAAAATACTACTTCTTTAAGAAAACCATGAAATTAATTAATTTTGCATCATATTGTCCTCTTATTCGACTTTATTTGCTTTTTCTCTTTCTTTCCCCTTGATTGGGAATCCTTGGATCCCAAGAAACTCTATTATTTTGAAATCCTTTTTATTGGATACTCATTATCCTTCTAGATGCATCTAAATGCATTATTCTTCATTATTTCCCATTTTCTTGTTTATTTCTTATTAGAATTTCTCTTTTTGAGGATTTCTCTTTATTTTTCTTTATTTTCCTCATTGGTATTCCTTTTAACATTAGAAATCCTTGGGATACGAAATTCCACGAAGGATAACTCAATTATATCTCTTTTCACTTGTTTTCCATATTTTATCATTATTTTCAATTTCTTTCTTACTAAAGAAATATTGAATTAATCTTTCCTTTTCTTATTGCTCTCTTTTTGCAACTTTGGACTCCTTGGTACTCAAGGAACCCAAGAGGCATGAAATCTTCTTTGTATTACATCTCTATGCTTTTTAGAGGTTTCTACCTCTTCCTTTTCTCAAAAATTCAATTATTCAATTACTAATTGAATTTTCTTTGTTATTTCCTTGTTATTGGGCCCAATAGCCAATAAAGCCCACAAAACAATCATCAAGGCTATTGTAAACGAAATCTATTTATTTGAAGTAAATTATATCATTATTTGTTTAAATATCTTTAGTATGAGAAATTGCATTTCTCACCAAATGAACCCAAAACTTTGGGTTGTAACATCCTTCCCCTCTTATAGGAATTTTGTCCTAAAAATTCAAGCAAGCAAACAAACAATTCAGGATAAGACTTTTTCATATCCATTATTGGCCCCTATGTGGCTTTTCCGTACTCATGGCGCATCCAAAGAACCTTTATCATCACATATTCTTTTCTCTGAGTTCTTTCGTCCCGGCATCTATAAACTGCACAGGTGACTCAAGCCTTGTCATCCTCCCTTGGGGCTCACTAGGTTCATTGCTCAGCACATGGTCGGGGTACCTCACATAGTGCTCTAAACTGGACACATGGAACTCATCACACATTACTTTATCCTGAGGGGTAAGGCCAATCTTAACCTTCTCCACCAAACCATATCAAAAGAACCCATGCATCGGGGACTCAGCTCTCTTAGCTATAACTTAGAGGGGTCAGATTCTCACATTATATTCTCCCACAGTGCACTGCATGTTAGTCTACTTTGGATCTGCTCACGACTCTCGTCGTATCTAGGCTCCTTTCAGCCATTGCATGATTAAAGTGACTTTTGTCTTCATGCACTGTGGTCCTTTTCTAATCATCATGTGGTCCTTTCACCAACATCACCTTACTGAAGTGGTGACCGACACAATCTCCCTTAAGAGCTTCTTAGAATCCCGATACTGACTATGGTGGTCATCATCACATCTTTCATAGGATAGGAACTGTCTTTATCTATCACCCTGAACGAGCACATATGCTCTCATCAGACCCTTTAGTCTGGATCATACTAACCATTAGTTAGGGGTGATAAACTACACTAACATTAAGTTCTTCATGTACCTACTTCCACTTTATGGAAGTGAACCTCTAGTTCATACTCAAGATCCTTTGAACTCACATCGTGGTGTAGTTGGACCATCTCTCTCTTGGATAGTTCAACCAGATCTGTCCCTTAACAGAACTCTTTCTTTCTCATGTCATCTAGGTAAGGCGACTTACCATAACCCATATTGCATCTCGACCTTCCTTGGTCCCGGGGAGACCTATCACAACATCCATGTGGTTGAGCTCCCATTTCCTCTCAGGGACTCTTTTGTCCTCTATATCGATACACTGGGTTACTGGGGTTCGTTCTTTACCTCCTGGCTTGCATGGCCATAAACCACATGCAACTTTATCTTAAGCATCCAAAGTGCTATTGCCATTTTCCACGGGGTATGGTGATCTTCAATCATGATTTCTTGTATGTCATGATTCCTCAAGATCGATTCCTTGGAAACTCTAAACCACTCTTATCAAGGTTTCATCAACTTCCTATCAAAAGGGTGCATCTGAGGTTATACCCCCATCCTTTCATCGTATCAAGGACTAGACTGGCTAACCAAACAACTCTTAACCTTTCAACATATCTTGTTACATCTGAGTGGTATCCAAACACCTCTCCTTTCCAAACTTAGGGTTAGCCAAACAATCTTCTTCTAGCTTCTAGTCAAACAAGTCAGATGTATCTCAACCCGAGCACCCATTACCACTTTACATCCTTAGGTATTAGGTAACATTGAAGACATACACTTCCATGTATTTCACTTATCATATCAAACTCTATGTCTATCTTCATTAAGAACACTCCCTTATTTCATCATCATGGTGATCAAGCTCAACCTAGTATAACTTGTAAGTTCCACATAGCTCAGGATGAAAACATCCTCATAAGTTGACTACCTCATTCCTCTTAGTGTTAGAAAACCATCCATGTATCATTCAATTTACCAGGGTAGGTTATCTTCTCTATCCCTATTTCTCATGGCGACGTTCCAACCTACATCATCTCTTATCCTTGGTGTATGGCATGCGTAATGTCCTATCTCTCACTCCCATAACAAGAGGAAATAAGCATTTGGCTACAGTCCAAATACAGAGTTCTTCCTGTTCCAAGAGTAGAGATGGTACATCCCACCTTGCCAGTACACCTTTATATCTAAGTAGCAACATGCCACATATGTCTCTACATCACCGACATCATGATATCAAACTAATCTTGAACCTACTGAGGTTTATATCCTTGGTCATCTCCTCTAGGTCTATAGGGTACTGACTCCTTTGGGGTCATCCTCCTCCCCTCACGCATCAAGAGAGTGCCCTACTCATCTGCCCTTTGGGTCCCATGAGTTCATGAAGGTGATCAATCTCCTAACCCATGGCCCTCATACAATGATAGCGGTTACCTCCCGACCCTATGGTCATGTGCAACTGGGGAAAAAAGGCAACTCCTACTTTTATTGGCCTCATCCCTACCTGACCCTAGGATAGACTTAGAATTCTCCATTATATTGCATGTTCACTTAGAACCTTACCCAAGTTTTCATCATCTCTCTCTCTACATTCATGGGTTGTCTTTCATCCTTTCATAGGGATCACGACAACCTGCTTACCTTGGTCAAGCTCCATACCAGTTACTTCCATGGTAACACATTCATATGCAATTAGAGATGGATATCTATGGGTCTACAGGTTCATCCTCATACCATGTACCTTTCACTTAGCTTCTCAAAATCCTATGAGACTTCTTTAGGTTACCTTAAACCAACAAAACTGATGTACACCCTACCAAAGGGGTCCCTCTCCCAGGATGGGAGGAAAACTATCTCTTGAAAACAAGGTCACAAAAGCTCTTAGGTCTAGGATTTACATCCACACGAGCCTACTTAACCCTAGCAAGCTATTAAGGCACAAGTAGATCACCTATTGTACTATGCTAGGTCGTCTGGGTTCTCATTCTCACTACTACAGAAATGTCTTATAAAGTCACTTTTCAAGGTGTCGGTTGTATACATAAACCGACACCTAAACTCTACAGTGTCGGTTTATAACATAAACCGACATCCACTCTATGAAGGGCGACCAGACACGGGTATCACTTTTATTAAGTGTCTGTTAGTTAATAAAAAACCGACACCTAAAATCAACTACCAAAACTAAAATTCCAGCGAAAAAATTACCTCCAAAATTTGACATATGGCGTCGGTTCATAAATAAAACACCGACGACTAAAGGGTATTCGCGAGACAGGAATAGTTGTCGGTTGTCTTTTAGTTAAAAACTGACGACTATAATCTAGTATAGGTGCCAGTTTTTGGAAAAGAACTGACACTGTTGGTTTAGTTATCAGTTTTTTTGAATAACCGACGCTTATTGTCAACTTAATAGCTCACCAACGCGAGCGGCTCTTCCCCTTTCCCTATTTCATTCCGATTTCAGTTAGGTCCGGCGATTTCTTGCTTGCCCCCACTGCTCCGCCGCCGCCGCTCCCTGCCGCTTCTCCCTGCCATCCGTGCTCCTGTCCTCTCGTCGCCTCTCGGTGCAGCCGCCGGTCCGTGCTCCTGTCCTCTCGTCGCCGTATGGGCTTCCTGCTCTGCTCCGCCAGCTTCCTCTGCAAGGTAACCCTTTTCTCGTCCGCCTTGCTTTTCCCTGACGGCCACCACTTTTGCCCAATCCCCAGCGGCAGCACCAACATCCACACTGGCACCGCCTTCCTCTCTTCTCCTTCCAGCGGCGCCGCCTTCCTCTCTTCTCCTTCCTCTGCCCTTCTTCTTCCTCTACCTCACCCTAGCAGTGCCCGACCTATAGAGCAGCGCCGGCGGCCAGAAGTAGCAGCTGCAGCTGTAGCGACTCCGTCCAGGAGTAGCTGGGCATGACCAACACTACCAAATGCCGCCCTTGACTCTGACTAAGAGCCCTAAACTTGATTCCGCAGCCCCCTCAGCCACGAGCAACACCTAGCTGCATTTCTAGCTGAGCCCTTTCCACCTGTGCATGAAGCAGGTCTGAACTAGGGGCAATCCTGTCCGGGAAACACCACGAAAATTGCAGCCTTGAGTTCGGCCTTCAGGCCCAGACCCTCATCTACTTATTTGTGCATCATGCTATTCTGAATTAATTGTGTATTTACTTCATAATTGAATGTTTAAGTAAGTTATAGATATCTTGATGATGAACTGTAATGCACACATGTGACATGCTTGGAATGTAAATGATGAACTGTAATGCACACATGTTTAACTTGTTTCATTGTTGAGTATATTGAGAATCCTAATCACCCTTCTTGCTTAATGATGAACTGTAATGCACACATGTGACATTCTTGGAATGTAAATGATGAACTTTTCCCTAAATTGCCAATCATGCTTTTAAAAACATCAATAATCACCCTAACTTGAAGAACTAGGATTTTAGGTATAAGAATGACAACACATTATTTGTTGGCCTAGAAACCCGTCTAATATTTACTCATTAGGAGTAAATCTTGGATAGTCCCCGGTTTGGGACTGTTCTTGAACAGCTAATCTCGCTTAGGATGTAAGTGTATAATGTGTATTGGGTTTTCAAGAAAATTTCGGCAGCATTTCCCCGTTTGTTCTCTAAGTACATATGTACTTGGAGAACAACGGGGAAATGTTGCCGAAATTTTCTTGAAAACCCAATACACATTATACACTTACTAGTGAGATTAGGTGTTCAAGGATGGGATAGGTGGTACATGTACATTTATTATATATAAGAATTACATCACATGTATTTGTTAACCCTAGGCCCTAATCTTGTTGTAATATATACTTGTTTTCTCTTTGATCATAGAGCTTTACAATTTAATGATGAACTGTAATGCACACATGTGACATGCTTGGAATGTAAATGATGAACTTTTCCCTAAATTGCCAATCATGCTTTTAAAGACATCAATAATCACCCTAACTTGAAGAACTAGGATTTTAGGTATAAGAATGACAACACATTATTTGTTGGCCTAGAAACCCGTCCAAGATTTACTCATTAGGAGTAAATCTTGGATAGTCCCCGATTTGGGACTGTTCTTGAACACCTAATCTCGCTTAGGATGTAAGTGTATAATGTGTATTGGGTTTTCAAGAAAATTTCGGCATGTACTTAGAGAACAAACGGGGAAATGCTGCCGAAATTTTCTTAAAAACCCAATACACATTATACACTTACTAGTGAGATTAGGTGTTCAAGGATGGGATAGGTGGTACATGTACATTTATTATATATAAGAATGACATCACATGTATTTGTTAACCCTAGACCCTAATCTTGTTGTAATATATACTTGTTTTCTCTTTGATCATAGAGCTTTACAATTTAATGATGAACTGTAATGCACACATGTGACATGCTTGGAATGTAAATGATAAACTTTTCCCTAAATTGCCAATCATGCTTTTAAAGACATCAATAATCACCCTAACTTGAAGAACTGGGATTTTAGGTATAAGAATGACAACACATTATTTGTTGGCCTAGAAACCCGTCCAAGATTTACTCATTAGGAGTAAATCTTGGATAGTCCCCGGTTTGGGACTGTTCTTGAACACCTAATCTCGCTTAGGATGTAAGTGTATAATGTGTATTGGGTTTTCAAGAAAATTTCGGCAACATTTCCCCGTTTGTTCTCTAAGTACATATGTACTTGGAGAACAGCGGGGAAATGCTACCGAAATTTTCTTGAAAACCCAATACACATTATACACTTACTAGTGAGATTAGGTGTTCAAGGATGGGATAGGTGGTACATGTACATTTATTATATATAAGAATGACATCACATGTATTTGTTAACCCTAGACCCTAATCTTGTTGTAATATATACTTGTTTTCTCTTTGATCATAGAGCTTTACAATTTTGTTGTGATATATACTTTGTTGTAATAATGTGAACTTTACAATGTGAGCTTTACACTTTGAATTACTACTTTACAATGTGAACTTTACAATTTGAATGTGAATTTGCAGATGGCTGACCATTCTCCTGATGACCGTTCTGATGACTACTGTGAGGGTGAGGACATCAATGTGCCGCCTCACAATGTAAGTTTTAAATATATATCATATATTTATATCTATATGTCCATTTATAGTTATATCTTGTAAATGTGAATTATTTTGTCAAATTTTAGGTTGATGATGCACAGGTACCATCTGAAGCACTTGAGGCACTTGATGAACAACACCAAAAAGTTGACAAGAGAAGGGGCATCACTATGATGAAGAAGTTAATTGCGCAAAAGGGTAATGGACCCAAACTTGTTGTGGATTTTGAATATCAGGAAATGCATGTGGTGTGAATCGCAATTCATTTATTTCATATCTTGGGTTTGTTACTTGTAGCCATTGCGGTTGTCGCTTAGATTCTTGGCATAAAGTTTCTAAGGAGAAGAAAGATTTAATATGGAGGGATTTATGCGTGAGTTATTATTAATTTGCAATTCTATTTTGTAGATTACTAAATTTTTGGATACTAGTTAGTAGCAATTCTATTTTGCAGAGTATATTTGAATTGGATGAAAAGCAGCATCGTAAATGCGTGATGCAACGCTGTGGGAGAGTCCTAAGGAACTATAGGACAAATCTCACCAGAGAATACATAAAAGAAGCCGACAAGAGGAAAAAGACAGTCACTGAACAGTGGAACTTCCTGGATAAAGAAGAATGGGACACGTTTGTCGCTTCAAGACAAACTGATGAATTCAAGGTATTAGGCGTCAGTCTCAATCTCATTAATTAATATATGTTGTATTCACTTATTCAAGATTAACATTTAGTGTTACTAACCAAATCATTAATTTGCATACTAACTAGGCCCTCAGTGAGGCACAAAGATCAAGGTGTGCACTGAATGTGCATGACCACAGAATGGGTCCAAAGGGGTATGCAGGCGTTCGCCAAAGACTACAGGCTGAGGCTACTGCTGCTCAGTCTGCTGCTACTCAGGAGTCCTCTACCATAGGTAGCACACCTCTGCCTCGCCATGATGTCTGGATAGCTGGGAGGCAAAATAAGAAGGGAGAAATAACTAAGGCCGCAACTGCTGAGGCGGCTGCAAAAATGGTAAAATACAACTCTTACAGCAATCATTCGAATATTGATTATTTGTGTTGTTTACTTAAGTACAAATTTTTGTTTTGGCGATTAGCGGGAGCTGCACGAGCTGAGGAAACAAGGAAAGTTCATCCCTGAGGGAACAAAGGATGAAGTGATAGTTGCTCTGGGAAACCCAGAGCATCTTGGACGTGTTAGGGATGCAGGCGCTGGTGTGGGCATCAAATCTTTTTTTGGGTCATCCCAGCGCAAACATGTCCCAAAAGCGGGACTTTCACAAGAAGAGGTAACATATTCTTTCTTTATAATGTTACTGTAAAAGAGAATTCAAAAATTAGAATTTGACGTTTGTTTTATCCATGTATAGGTGGATAAGCTATTTGACAGGAAACTCAAAGAAGCAATGAAAAAGTGGTAGGCATCTCAGACTGCCACTTACCAGACAATACCTACTGCAGACTCTACTCCTACTCCTACTGTAGAGGTTGGGAGTAATCCTGTAGAACCACCACCTAGCACATCCACTGTAAGTATTTTTATGACATAGTAACTAGTTTTTTAATTCAAGATGATACGTATATATGAAATTGTAGTCGTTTCAAAAAAAGATGATATGTATATATGTATATAATATTCTTTACACAAACATTTGTAGGGGTTGAAGCCATGCCCTCTAAAAAGTAAAGAATATGTCGTGGCAGAGGTGTCGGCTTACCCATCCCTACCAGGGGAAACGTGTCACGGGTCTCCAGTACCAGCTGGTTGGATTCAGGTGAGCCCGATACATATATTCCCCCAGTGGATGGATCTTCCACTGCCATATGCCCACCCAGATTGTGAAACGCTTGGTGAGGCAGTAGGCGGAGTGATATTGTGGCTAAAAGCGGATGTCCTCTTTACTGATAAGGTATGGTAAATTTACATTACGTTCAATTGTTAGTGTGTGTATATGCTGGCAGTTGATCTGAAATTATATATATATACAGGTTAAAAAGAAGACACCCACAGCATCTAGGCCTCCACTTCCACCTCCTGCATTACCTAGTTGGGTTCCACAGGACCTACCTGTCCCGTTAGGTCCTAATTGTAGGGGTATGGCAGTATGGTTAGGGGAACCTGATATAAAGTCCCCTATAACTGTTTCTTCTGATTCCGATTCTACATGTGTGAATGTGAATGAATGGAACTACAGATTGCTAGCATGTGTGAATGTTTATAAATGTGTGAAAATAAAATGGAACTGCAGGTTGCATTGCTAAATGCATGTGCTACTTTTTTATTGTTAATTTTGTAGGTTTGCGGCCTGTTGTCGGCTGATATCAATGGATGTCGTAAAACTTGCAATAGGTTTCTCATCCTGCGACCAGCCACAGCAGGTCTACAGACTGACAAGAAAAAAAAACCAATAGTCGTCGGTTATTTGTAAATAACCGACACATAATGATATAGTGTCGGTGTTCCTACAATAAACCGATGTCTATGTCCTTAACACCACGGCCATGCTGGACAGCACGGCCGTGAGGGGAAGATATATGGTGTCGGTTTTTTACTTATAACCGACACTGATAGTGCCCAAGATGGCGCCCTTTATGTGGCGCGAAGGGTTTGGGCGTCGGTTTTTAACTAATAACCGACTCCTATAGTCCCATGATGGTGCATTTTCGGTGGCGCGCGAAGAGTTTGGGTGTCGGTTTTTAACTAATAACTGACGCCTATAGTCCCATGATGGCGCGTTTTCGGTGGCGCGTGAAGAGTTTGGGTGTCGATTTTGGAACCGACGCCTGATGGGTGGACTTTTAGTGTCTCCCACATAGGTGTCGCTTAGAAACTGACACTAAAGGCTTTAAATAACTGACACTAAAGGTAGGTTATGTAGTAGTGTCTTCAACATTAGATCAAGGCCATACCTTTATTTATCATCAACCTAGCTGTGAGGGGTTCATCAAACATACCTTAACTTTAAGGGGCTTCCCTTTTCCTCTATACATGAGAAGTACCATGCTCTCTTCTATAGGAACTCAACTCTCATCATGAGCATCAGGTATACCACTTCCCCTCTTAGGTCAGGGACCCCAGGTTCACTTGTAGGTGTCCAACCGCATGCTCTATCTCTTAACTACAAACCAAGCATGCAAAAGGCATGACATGCACTTCCTGTCATCCTTCAACTCGAGCAACACTTAGGGTTGGGTTCTCCTTAAGGACAACCAACAAGGTACAAGGTCTCATAACCTGCTACTAAACTTTTCTAGGTCTAAGGAACTCTTCTTCCCAGGGTTGGGTTGCCAAAGATGCTAGGTCACCCCTGGATCATATGGCATCCCAAAGGCATGTCCTTTCAAACACCTGGTCCAACTCATCTCTCTTTAACCTTCACTTAGGGTTAGGGTTAGCATCATCCTCAGAGGATGTGCCAGGTCTCTACTTGCAATGGAGATCTCTATCTCCAAGACTAACTTATCCTCCTGACAAGAAGGTCTAGGCTCAGGTCTCTTCTGAGGACATGACAAGTTATGTCATACGACCTAAGCATGTATCTATTTTTTAGTTTGCGCTTAATCTATTAAGCTTATGTCCATCACATCTTATTTACATGCCTTCCATTAATTTGGTGGAGGATTTCTTAAACCTTATTAACCTTACCCATACCTCAAGAGGGTGAGGAGAAGAAAGAAAACCCTAATCCTTTAGGTCCTTATTAGAATTTTGTGATGAGAAGGGATGAATAAGATGAGAAGTCCTAAAGGTATCTTATTTTGATTCATACCCTAAGACTTTGGCCAGGCAGTCACATGGATCCGGGAGTCCTCGTATTCCGACTAGCGGTGCGGAGGAAAATATTGCCAGCCCCCGGTCATGATCCTTTTCTAGACACCTCCGTCTTTCGGATAATCCTCTAATAACTCCTTTGGGTTCTATGGAGTTTGTAAAATTTAATAATTATTAATTGTTAACTGAGGAACCTAAGCTCTCATACCAAATGTTACGACCCCACCTCCCGATAACCCCCAATTAAGGGAGAACGAGAGGTCGAAGCCGCACCCATGACTTTCGGATCAAAGGTTCGGAAATTAACCAAGAATAATTATCAAATTTTAACATACTATACTGAAAGCAATAAGAAAATAAAATTTTTGCATACCTTTTTGAAAACTTGGATCTCTAAACTTCTATCCACACAGATACTAATCTATCTAATCCTCCTTGTATTTAACTTCATGTATTTCACAATATGACGTTTTACTATTTGTCCTTTTGGCTTGTACCTAAAATGCCGACAAACAAAACATCGGTCAGCCGAAGCTGGTATGTGGGGGAAACAATAAACGTGCAACTATGATAACAACATCATCATTCAATTAATCATTTAACAATCAAGATTACATTTTAAGCCATACAACTCAATCCATACATATTCTCAAACTCTGGGTTGTCCCTGCAGTGGACATGGATACCACCTCTCTTTTAGGTAACAGAGTCGCATGGCACTACCCAAAGATAGCCCAATATCTAACTCAATGTGACTTGATGGTCCTACCTCAAGGGTAGCCATGTACTAAGTCATCCATAGACCTGATGGACCTACCCAAGAGGTAGCCATGTACTAGGTCTACTATAGACCTGATGGACCTACCCAATAGGTAGCCATGTACTAGGTCTTTCTCTAACCTGATGGACCTACCCATTAGGTAGCCATGTTCTAGGTTAGCTATAATGCCACAGAGAGAACTAGGATCTGAGTTTGTAGGCATATATCCTTTGTGATAGTCATAGCCACATTATAATTTGCAATATGAACATCCAAACAGTTTAGTTGCATTCAATGCGATTAAACATCTGGGAATCCATCAGGAAACTAAAGTGGTTAATCATAATTAACCACATACCTGATTTGATGAGTCATGCAGATTATTCAACATATACTTCATGTATATACAATCAAGCCAATCAATAGATCCAAGCAAGTAATTCAATCATCACATAATTCCTGAAAAGAATATGTACTCTATTTATTACACACTTTATCAAGAATCTACTTTATTGACTTGGATTCTCTTTCTACGGTTTCTAATCCGCGTTAAGGTTTCATTAATATCCATTAGGGTTTCTTAGATCAATTTCTCAACTCAATCCCTTTTAGGTTAACAACCCTAAAATACTCTTTTCCATTTATATGAACCCTAATTGCTCAACTATCCATTTAATAGTCTTTTATACCCAAATTGACTTAGGATTATCACATCCCTATTTATTCATGGATTTGAACCATTAAAACAATTAAAAGACATATTCATCTAAATTAGGGTTTTCAAGCTCATTAATGCATAATCATGCACGAAACCCTAAATTAAGCCAATTATACCAAAAAGATCATCTCTTTAGATCCTATTTTCACTTTTATTAACAACATGTTAATATCAACTTGAATTATCCAAATAATGTCATTAAGACCATTTACCATCAAATCTAAGGATTTTCCCTTAATTAAAACACTAAAGATGATAACTTTATGTACTTTTCCAATTTCAAGCATATAAACTCTAAATTAGACTAATCATGTGCAAAGTTCTTCCTTTTTGAACATAATGTACCTTTTTACATGCAACAGGTTAACATCAACTCTAATGATCCATTAAACCCTATCAAACACTTTATTTATTTCAAAATAGGGTTCCTTAAGAATTAAAGCATTAAAGATGATTACATTCATTACTTTTCGGATTACAATTAGAATCAGGCTTCAAACATAATTTCTTTGGGTTCCTCTCGTTCTGAGGATCAATTTTCATATAAAGCTTGTTTTAATCTGAGTTAAGAATCATGAGATACGATTTTTGCAATAAAACACTTACCACAGCAATTGAGATTGCGCCACGTCATCTCAGCCATACAGCGTTGCTTTGGAGAACATTTCGATTTTACTTCTTTACCCTCAGTTAAGTGATTTCCTTCCACAGCCCGCGGAGGGCATTTCCGTCCAACCTTCTTGTGGTCGTCTTCAACCTCACGAGGGCTCGCTGCCATCCACCTAAGCTGCTCGTGGGGGGTTGCTCCTCCCTCTCTCAAGGTCCGATCAGCACGTCCGACCAGAGCCCTGCCCCTTCCGCACCAGGGCGCACTCAGAGAGCTCTTAAAACACGACCAAGATGGCTGAGATAGGTCAGGTTTCCCGCAAGAAGCTGCCGCCATGTACAGCCATGCTGCGGCTAGGGCGGGCTATCCAGGTCATGGCGATGCTGGCTAGGTCTTTCTCTGACCTCGGGGCACGTCCAACCTCCATCTTCGTCCCACTTGGTCTCTTTGCTGCGCCAGGATCACCTTGCTTTACCTTTGCTAAGGTTTTGAACGAAAAAGGGTGCAGAGGAAGAGGGGGATGAGAGAGGAAGGGATGCAGGGATGTCCTTGGGCTCGCCCTAGAGGTCCTATCCTTTTATAGAGGAGGATACGAAACCCCAGGTGGGTTATCCACGAGTCCAAGAGTCCTTTTCAAAGTAGGAAGTAAATTTCTTCAAAGAGAAGCAATGTTCTCTCTCTCCTTTTTCTTCCTTGATATTCCTTATCTCATGGGTACTTAGAAATATGAAAATTATTTCTTTCACTCTCTTTGTATTTGTCTTTTATCCCATTGGCACGAAAATATGGGTTCCTTTAGTAGAAAATACTACTTCTTTAAGAAAACCATGAAATTAATTAATTTTGCATCATATTATCCTCTTATTCGACTTTATTTGATTTTTCTCTTTCTTTCCCCTTTATTGGGACTCCTTGGATCCCAAGAAACTCTATTATTTTGAAATCCTTTTTATTGGATACTCATTATCCTTCTAGATGCATCTAAATGCATTATTCTTCATTATTTCCCATTTTCTTGTTTATTTCTTATTATAATTTCTCTTTGTGAGGATTTCTCTTTATTTTTCTTTATTTTCCTCATTGGTATTCCTTTTAACATTAGAAATCCTTGGGATACGAAATTCCATAAAGGATAACTCAATTATATCTCTTTTCACTTGTTTTCCATATTTTATCATTATTTTCAATTTCTTTCTTACTAAAGAAATATTGAATTAATCTTTCCTTTTCTTATTTCTCTCTTTTTGCAACTTTGGACTCCTTGGTACTCAAGGAACCCAAGAGGCACGAAATCCTCTTTGGATTACATCTCTATGCTTTCTAGAGGTTTCTACCTCTTCCTTTTCTCAAAAATTCAATTATTCAATTACTAATTGAATTTTCTTTGCTATTTCCTTGTTATTGGTCCCAATAGCCAATAAAGCCCACAAAACAATCATCAAGGCTATTGTAAATGAAATCTATTTATTTGAAGTAAATTATATCATTATTTGTTCAAATATCTTTAGTATGAGAAATTGCATTTCTCACCAAATGAACCCAAAAGTTTGGGTTGTAACACCTGTCAAGCTAAACACATACAGTATAAAATCTTGAGGCACTGAGCCAAAATCTCAAAAGCACTAACTACTACTCCGAGGACCTGAGAGTACAGAGACGACACATAGAACTCTATCTATATCTATACAAGGCATGACAACTAGTGTCTCCACCTAAGACTTCACTGTTGTCCCTGTTGCTTCTGTTGTTGTCCTTCTCCTACTAAAGTATTTCTGCCTCCTCGTCCGCATCCACCTAAAAATGTGGTTCCCACGGGGGTGAGATAATTGTAAATTGCTCCAGTGAGAGATATAACTCTCTGCCAAAAACATTATTATTGCATCTTAAGAAGATAAATATACACAAAGGAATTATATTTGTTTGGTAGCAGATATTTTAATGTCTCACAGATTAGAACATTATTCTTATCAAAGGCATCATAGCTATAATTTGATAGAACAACATGTCACTTATCCTTTAAGGAATATGAAGAACATGTATAACATTTATTCACTATAGAATCATTACCACAACATTAACTCTCTTCAGGCTTAGATCATATATCTAATGTTTGTCATTGTCATTGGGAAGTCATGGCCTGTAGCCATACTCTTTTCACAAAGTGTTGGGATCTTAGTCCCTCATCTCATCAAGTACATTTCCATTTCTTAACAAGTTCATTATCATGATTATAGAATCTGGGTATTTGAACCCATAACTCACCATAGAGCACTTATTTCCATTATTAGGTAACTTCATACCTTCATATCATCTGACCCAGGGACATTATAATTCTTTCTACACAAAGCATTGCACATAGTTCACAAAGATCATATACAATCTAAGATAATTAGCACATCATGTGACACACATGACTTATTAATTGTAGGTTACCTCTCACTAAGAAACAAAGCATATGAAGGCTTATAAGGCCTATAGAACATTTTCAGTATACAGAACATCATAGCTCATACCTGGCTATGCTCATCATCTCAACATATCTACATGATTAGTAATCATGATACCATTACATATCAGTACTATGCAAAAAGGGTTATCTTATTACATTCATAACCCATTAGTCTATATTTGAGCTTCACATAGGATTACTTTGTGTTAGAACTTCACATAGCATCACTTTGTATTAGGGTTTCACATAGTAGTACCCTGTATTAGGTTTTCACATAGCATTGCCATGTATTAGGGTTTCACATAACATTACCCTATATTAGGGTTCACATAGCAAGGAATCAATATGGATAACATAAGTATTCAATCATACTTATTTATTCTCATCATTCATCATTGAATGTATTATCACTCACAAAGTATGAGTTTCTCTCTCATCTTTGCCAGAATATGATTGCATCATAGTTTATAGGTTTGGATTAACCTTTTGTAAGGCATGTTAGCCTGCATTCAACAGAGTACATTACATCTCAATGTAACCATTGACATGACACATCTCATGTGTCATTCATCCAATTATCCTGGACTTATAACACATCAAGGTATACCAGTATTGGGATGTTGGATGTGATATCTATCATATGTTGATGTATCACTTCTCTTAACACCCTTATCTTACTTGAGTTCATACACTTAGTTTGTATTAGGGTATTCCCCATCCTAATACTTTATGCACCAGTTCATCACAATTATCATGTAAAGTAGTGGTCATTAATCACTCACTTAGAATATACAACTATTGCCAATACTATGGACTCATCCTTGAGTTAGGAACTATTAATGTAAGGATATTCATTATCAACCTCTCCAGGTGTCACATTTGTCATAACATTAATCACTGTTCCATTATTAGGAATAGTATTCTCCATATTTATAATTTGAGGATTCACATAGAATATTCCATACATTTATGGATTTCACATAGTAATATTCCTCAATAGAGTTTCATATAATCATCCTTCTATATCAAGGATTCACCTAGTATTATGTGAAATTAAGATTTCACAACACATCACCCAGTGCTAGGTCTTCACATAGGATTAGTGGCACTACCCTATATTAAGGTTTCATGCACCTTACCCCATTTTAGGGATTAAGGTTTCCTATTCACATCCAAGTAAGGTTTCTCTTACCTCATACCCAAATTACGGTTAGGATGTACAAATCCCATTAAATTAGGGTTTCCTTCATTGTTATACCCAGTTAGGGTTACATCATCACCCTGGATTTATGACAACACTCAACTTTGCCCTAGATTAGGGTTTCACACATAGCATTGCTCTAATCAGGGTTTCACACATAGCATTGCTCTAATTAGGGTTTCACACATAGCATTTCTCTAATTAGGGTTTCACACATAGCATTGCTCTAATGAGGGTTAAGGCTCATTGATTAGGATTTCATGATCTCATTATTATGGATCAACCCTTATCACGTAGTTTACTCATAATGAGAGAATTAGGGCTTAATTATATAAGCATTAATCTCTCTCATTCTCTTTAGGATGTTAACTACTCCAAGATTAATCTAGGTTAACTCTTCACTTGAGTACACATAGCTAGGGTTAACCTTCACAATCATCATAGGTCTACATCTTTAATAAACACATAGTTGATTGACCTTTGATCATAGAAGATATCCAAATGGTCTAATCAATTAAACCATCAATTATATAAGGAATTCAAAAGAATTGACCAATTAAACTTTCAATCTCACAAAATGATCAATTGGGTTAACCATTGAAATCTTCAAATGTATTAAGTATCTAAATAGGCTCACCATATTGGACCTTCAATTACATGAGATATTCAAATGGATTAACCATGTTGATCTTCACAAATTTAATTACTTAGACCCTCAATGATCTTGGTTCTCATACATCAATTGGTTGAAAACCATTTGAACAAGTTGTACTTGAAATCAATTAGACAAGGTAAGTATTGAAACCGTTTGTACTTTGGGTCTCCAAATAGTTTGAGATTGTTTGGTCCCAAAAGGTCTTGAGACCATTTGGACCCAAACGGTCTTGAGACCATTTGGTCCAAACCTTCTCAAAACCGCATGGACCAAAAAGGCACCTCAACACTCAATCGACTCAATGTTTCAATCCATGGACTAATTATAAATTGAACCACTAAAGTATTCATCAATTGGACCACTGAATCACCATTCAATTAGACCTTCAATTTAGGGTTTTGAACCCAATTGAACTAGGTTTTATAATCAAGTAACCATCACTTAGGGTTTGAAATCGAGGATCCATCAATGGTTGACATTGTGGAATCAAATCAATTGAAATCAATGAACTATCATCATCACATGATATGACCTGACCTCAAACGGTCTTGGATGACCACCAAACGGTCTTGAGACTATTTGGTTGATCTCCAAATGGTCTTGAGACCGTTTGCCCATTCCATCATCAAAATCCATGGCATCCAATTAGGGTTTAGGACCATTGGATTGATTATCAAATCAGCACTTAGTTGCAATTCAATTTGGTATCTTTGGATCATCAAATACCCAACCATGCTCAACCCTAGACCTCCAAACGGTCTTGCATGACCCTCAAACGGTATTGAGACCGTTTGGGTGATTCCCAAATGGTTTTGAAACCGTTTGGGTCAATCAACCCAAACCATCAACTTATTCAATTGCAAAATCAGCACTTAGCCAATTAGGGTTGATACCATATCTTTGGATCTTCAAACACTTATCCATACTTAACCCTAGACCTCCAAACGGTCTTGGGTGACCCCCAAATGGTTTTGAAACCGTTTGGGTCAATCAACCCAAACCATCATCTCAATCAATTGGAAAATTCAGCACTTAGTCGATTAGGGTTTGTAATTAGGTAATCATTCACAATTGAAACCTTCAAGATCAAACCAATTGAAACCATTGGATCAAAATCCAAGAACCAAAACATATATCTTCAAATAGTCAACCATCTCAAATGGTCAACCATCCCAAACGGTTTGGGACCCAAACCACCAAACGGTTTGGTGAAACTCTTTGGTCCCAACATTGAAACTGTTTGCCCTAGATATTTAGGGAGGTGTGTGCTTATGATGATGTCATCATCATCAAGCTCCAAACTCACAAAATCTATTGTGATTTTCATGGAGATTGCATCAATCAACCAAACTTAATTTCGGAAATGTAGAAATGATCACCAATTGATAAGGAATTGATTGCAATAATAAAGTTAAGGGTTCAAGTTATAAAGCCCGCCTCCAATTGAGCTCCAAAGCTCCAAGCCCACGGCAACAATGGTGGATGCAACTCCTTTCACTATTCCAAGGGTCGTCCTCAAGCTTTGAGTGAAAAGAATTGGTTAGAATTGAAGAGGGGATCGAGATATGAAGAATTCATGCATTGATTTTCGATTTTCACCATGGATTCAAGGTGAAAGGAGGTCAAGAACCTTACCAACAGGTTGAGGGTCGTCCTCCTGATCCTCCACATCTCCTTGGTCACTTTCCAAGCAAGGGGAAAGAAAGAAATCCGAAAAAGCCTTTGTTTTGGCTTGGAAAGGGTACTTTTATAAGAAAATTGACGAGAGAGAAAATACCTTATAAAAGTCTTTTAATTCCAAAATTGTTGCCACCACTTCCCCCTTGGTTTCTTGCATTCAAGGGCATCTCTATCCCCACCGAACTCCTTTCCATTATCCATGAATTAAGGGAAAAGAAATTAAGCACCTTAACCCTTATAATAAGAATATCCATATTTGAGTGGAAATTCTTTTTATTATAATAATGGTGAGTGGGATTTCACCTCGTTAGGATATGCTCATGCCTTTGCAAGGCTTTAATCTAATCCATACACATCTGATTCCAACCATTTTAATTTTGGTTGAAGGCCCTTTAATTAATACATTCATTTTTGCCCTAAATTAAATTAGGGTTTCACTTAGGATTAAATATTGATTATTTTAATATCAAGATTCTCTCTCCTCCAACTTAATTCAAATGACGCACCCCTCTCATTTTATTTGCTCTACATGATGCCAAGAAACATTAGGGACCTTATTGAAGTGGTAATTTGCATGTTGAACCCTAGGTTTTGGGTAAATTGCACATTACACCAAAACTAGGTTTTAATACACAAGGATTGCTTTACAAGCTTAATCTTGGTGCCCAAGCTTGTGAAAACCATTACACTACATCATATTCATTATTATGATGTCTCAACATAAGAGGAACATTTATCATGTGCAATTTGCAAGTTAACCCCTCAACTTGGGTAATTTTCACTTTAGTCCAAATTAAGCAAACATTACTTCAACATTGTTCAAACAGGACCAAAATTGAAACATAAGTTTCTCATGAGCCCTAATTACTTTTCCCAAGATAATATTAAGCAACTACTCAACCTTATTAGGCAAAACATATAGGGTTAACACATAACCTAGGTCAGGGATGTTACAGCAGAGAACACTGCGGTGATCATGTACTGCATCTTAAAAAATGTCATAGTCAAGTTGTCTAGATATATCCTACACCATATGAATTGCTTTGACTCGAGAAAGAATACCCGTGGCACCCATCCCCCCTATCCTGCCCTGATATGTGGTCTTTTCTAGTTCACCACTGAGAAATCACTCTTCTCTGACTTCCACTACAGACCTGCCAGGAAGGGAGTGTGTATCAGTGAGACCACCATTCAGAAATATGTGCCCATCCTTTCCTCCACCACACCTGATGCTTCACCCTCTGCCTCTACCTCAGTTGCACCTGCCTCTACCTCCACCCGAGATCCACCTCCTCAGCCACCCTGACCTAGTCATGCCTCAGTCCGTGTGTCTAATAAAGCCCTCATGGGTTACATGATGCACCAACAGGCATACAACCTCTAGGTCCAGGAGCATTTGTACCTATATTTATGTTCAATCATGTCTAAAATGAACTTATACTATGCACACCCATACCCCACCTACTAGCCATACCCGACAGTGATTATGCATCCTATGCATACAATCACTTGTACCCCACATCTGAGCCTTCCATTGTTGCTCCCACACCCTCTACTGCTGGTGGTTCTACTCCTGTCTTCCTGCCATTACCTGTTGGCCCCTTGGCCACTCTACTTGCTAGTCTGGGTGATTCTGCTCCTTCCTTCCCTCGGGCCAATGAGCTTTACGCTCTTGGAATGACTTGGGATGAGCATAATGCTCATTGGCCCAGTCGTGGCTTCGGTCCTTCTATGGATGAGGAGATGTCTGACCGGGATGATGTTGAGACTACTGTTGTTGATGAGGACGTCAGTGAGGATGATGATGATGGTGATGGCTCTGATGGCTTCACTGGTGACTCTGGTGATGAAGGCGCTATTGCTGCACATTCAGAAGGAGACAATGACTACGAGCCTGATGATGAGGATGATGATGATGTTGTGGACATAGATAGCTTAGATGTCTAGATGTTTCTTAGTTTTTAGTCTAGTTTGCTGATCATATATATCTTTCTAGGCTATTTTGTATTAGAAACATCTGGGCACATGATTTGAGATGTACTATTTTATCTTTAGATTTCATCGATTCTCGCTTGTAGTTGTTTTTATGAGAACATGCTTCATGAGTTGTAATCTATCTTATGTGCAATCTTACTCTTTGATCAGTTATATCTTATGAGTTGGTTCCATATTTCACCATATTTTGATTATGCTTGTTTGTTTCTCTCATCTCTGTTTGATATATGTTATGTGATTGCATGTTTGAATATCTTCTTGGTTGTGTTTGAGAAGACCTTTTTGTATGCTGCTCTACCCCCCTTCATTTTTGAAAATGTCTAAAGGGGGAGAGAGAATTTCAATGTCTTAAAACTCAATCATATTGCTATTTTTGCTTATGTGATCCTTTTCTTGTTCTTTATATGCTTTATCATGTGACTTGCTAAAGGATGATATAGTGCATGCATGTTATATTGCTTTGTGTAGAAAGAGTAACTATGTAGGTGAAAGTAAGCATAGTTTGAGGGGGATCAATTCACATTATTCAAATCTAGAATCCCCCTAATTCACAAGGCAAAGGTATACTTTCAATATTCTTTTCAATATGAGGAGTGGTTTGTCATTGTCAAAAAGGGGGAGAATGTTGACCTAGAGGTTATATTGTCCATATTTTGATAATGACTCAACCATTCCATTCATATGTATCTAATATTTGTATTCAAGATTGATCTCAGGTTTTCGGTACATGAAAAGAATCAATTTACACAAGCTCTATCTTGTCAAAGTTCAAATCAAATGCAATGCATGTGCGTTAATAAGAAGATCCATTCAAATGACCTTAGAAGAATTTTTTAATCACTTGTATTGATGATATGACTTGTAACTAAGATGAGAAAAATATGTGGGACACTTAGTACTAAGTTTTAATCGCTTTTTAATGGCATTTGAAAATTGATCACAGACTGTTGATCGGTCGAGTTTCAATCTCGATCGATCCCTCGGATCAATTTTCTAATGTATGCATCAGTCGAGTTGCGCATTCACATAACTCGACCGAACATCTTACTAATCAAATATGATTTTAACTGATTGTTCAAGTTTCCCAGGACAAACTCAACTGATGGTTTGTCTTTTAGCCGATCAGTCGAGTTACCTTTATTGAATCTCGACCGAATGTACTATACTGAAAATGCAAAAAAAGTGATTCTAACTGTTGGTGACTTGTTTGGATGAAAAAGATCCATTGCCTTGAGAAAAAATGGCTATAATTCAACCCTAAGTGATCCCCAACTCAAGGGAGCACCCCCACCTATAAATAGGATCACTTGGAGTTCATTCCAAGGTTGCTCATTCACTACACACAAGGTCCTTGCTATAGTTGAGTGTGCTACCACCCCTTGAGCCCCTTTCTTTATCTAGTTTACACTTCATTTTGTGATTTGTGAGTGAGTTAGGATTATTGTAAGAGAGCTCCAACTTTGTGCATGTAAAGCTTTCAATCTTCCACTACTTCCCTATCCCCTTCTCTCATGAAGAAAATCTAAAGCAAGCTCCATCGAGTGAAGAAGGAGTTGTAGTTGGTCCTCTTCAGGGATAATGAAGAGGTGGTGATCTTCTCCAGGTGAAGGAGAAGGCAAAGGCTAAAGATCCAAGAGGAGAAGCAAAGTCCTTCAAGGCAGAAGACTTAGCTTGAATGGGTAAGACCTAGGTGAAGGCTGAAGATTCAAGCTAAGTAGGTAAGTTCCTTGTTAAGGTGGAGATCTCCTTGTGGTTGGATGGGTAAGTCCTTTTGTGGTCTATTGTTGTAAATCTCTGTGGTGATATAATAGAGAAAAGCACTTGCAAAGTGCTAGATGTTGACCTCTCTAGGTAGTGGACTGACTCACTTCTAGTTTGAAGTATGGAACCACTATACGTCCCTTTATCAAGTGCTTCCTATCAATCTCTGTCATCCTTTCTATGCTTGTTAGATAGGACTTCAAATTGTCATTAAGATATAGCTCCTAATTGATATAATTTGAAGGTCTAATCTATTTTGTGAGAAATTTTGTAGCTCTATTCACCCCCCTCTAGAGACCTTAGATCCAACACTAATATACAAAGGTTAAGACTTGAGTTAGTAGCATGTATCCAAACTCTAATACCACTATAGTTGTGAACATGATATAATAAGCATATTCTTACCATTGAGCTAAATGATACATTGATGACCTAACTTTCTTTACTTTAATGACACATACCTAAGTGCATGTAATGGTTTACCGAGACAAATCATATGACCTAAAAGATTTTGACCTAAAGGAAGGATACCTAATCTGATAGAACCTTTGGATTTTTCAAGAGAGAGTTAGATCAAGTTATTTGGAGCAAAATTGTTGGGGTTGACCCAAAAGATTTTGACCTAAAGGAAGGATACCTAATCTGATAGAACCTTTGGGTTTTTCAAGAGAGAGTTAGATCAAGTTATTTGGAGCAAAATTGTTGGGGTTTTGGCTTCTTATAGGTAAGAGGGCCATCCCCTAGAAATCTAACTCATACTTCATATCTAGACATGTTGTATAAACTATTAAGATTAAGAATACCCTCTTTCAAAAAGTTCATCCTGTGTAAATACTTTTGGACATAGTGTGAGATATCAGTTGTGATATTATGATCATCAGATACTAGAATATTCAATGTAAGAGTAGATATAGATTGTACTCATGAACTCAATTTAGAGTCAGTTCAGAACTAAAGATGAAAGATACAAATTCAGAGATCATAGATTTCGATTTAGAGATAATAAATTAAGAATGTAGATAGTAAGATGACATCATAACATTAACTATATGCATTATAGGATAAGTCCTCAACAGAGAGTCCCAGGACAATTCATAGGACAATGCAGGTGTCATAGAGGGCATGTTGTGCCAATAGAGGGTGTGTTGCACCATAAAGGACACTTCAGAGTCAACACAGGGCACTTTGTGCCAGTAGAGGGTGCATTGCAGAATAGAATGCACTTCAGTGTCATAGAGGATGACTTATTGTATAATGGCCGGTGTCCACTAAGATAAAATGAGTAAATAAAAGATGTTGAGTCATTTTCAATATATCGTTCACCCTTTTATGCACTATTCTCATTGTAGTAGATTTCTTGTCACTTACTCTAATTCCTAGATTTCCTCCTTTTATACATGGTTGGGAACGCGACGTCTGTAGATAGTGAGCAGCGGTTGGAGGAGTAGCTTGAGGACATTCAGATTATAAGATATCTTTCACTATTATGAATTATCTTATGTGACACTTCCAAATTTAGACCTTCCATTTCATTTGTTTCTTTCATGTTCATGTTGGAATTTTTATTCCCAAACTTGTAGTTTTGTTATGTTCTATTTTGTTCTTCAACTCATATGCATTGGTTATTTGAATGCTTTGTTATACCAGACATGTGATGTTTACCCATGTTTTATTTACATATGTGAGTTGATGCTTCCACATATTGGCTAATAAATGAGCAGCTGTTAATATTTGGTATCAAAGTCATTTAATAACCATTCATATTTGATATTATTAGATAATTCCTCATAGATGCCCTTTTCTATAGATGCCCCCCAAGAAGAGGTATGATAAGGGAAAAGAGCATGTAGATGGAGAGGAAAGCTCCTATAACATAGGGAATGACCACGAGATGTTTGGAGGAGCCAGCCCTAATGGAAACTCCAATCCTCATTTTGACATGTTCGTCAAGGACCCAACTAATTCCCTGACTAGCCCGTGTGGAGGGAAACCATAACCAAGAAACTAGGAGCTGAGCCTAGTTGTTTTCTTAAAGATCAAGCCAGATACCTTATCTGCCAAAGCTAAGGTAGATGTAGTCACTCACACTAAAGAGTGGTTGTTGAATGTTGAGCACTAATTCCATGATTTGGGATGCCCTAAGCATTCCTAGGTTTGCTTCAGGACCCATCTGTTGAAGAGTGCTACTTGCACCTAGTGGGAGAACTTCACCAATGCTTGAGAACTTGGTTTTGCACCACTAACCATGGAGGACTACACCACTACGTTCTAAAATTTGTACATCTCAGAGGCTATGGTTGAGAAGAAGGAGGATGAATTTCAAAGCCTAATGTTGTTTGATTCTTCTTTCAACCAATACACCATGAAGTTTTGTATGCTGCAAAAATACAGAGTCTACATTGATGAGGTGAATCTAGACAAGAAGTTTGTGCATGGAGATAGTGAGACTACATGGGTCCAGGCACTGGTTATAGCACTTAAAATTTATGAGAATGAAAACTGTTGACTGATGGAAATTGAGTTGCAGGATAGGTCTCTTCGTAGCTACATTTGGAGAAAAAAGCCTTATCCATGGAAACTTACCCACTACATCAAGGTCATCTAGGAGATTGTGGAGGAGTAGGATATGCTGGGACATTATTTTACAAAAGAAGTCAATCGGGTCGCTAGGGAGATTGGCTTTTGGAGCATAGAAAGAGATGAGGTTGAGATTTTTAGATATCCCTATCACATTCCCCGCCATGTCAGAGGTCTTCTTCATTTGGAAGCAAAGGATACCCCATACATCAGACTTTCTTGGACATATACAGAGTCTGCATAGTTGTTTTTAGTTGTGAGTCCATAGTTTTTTTGTCAAAGTGTATAGAGTGATGGAGTGTATAGTTCTTAGCCTTCAACGTGGGATGCGTCTTTTTTTTAGGTTCTATTGGGTTGTTGAGTGACGTGTATTTTACTACGCGCTTAAACGCAAGTATACGCGTCGAGTAATATAGGCCTTGTGAGGCCCGAGTCGAACTCAGGGATACGTGAATTATTGGAGACTTCTACTAACTAATCGCAATCAGCTAGACCGATTAACAAAGTAGGGTTTTGTTGTTCAAATCAAAAGAAAATAAAAATCAAACAAAGAAAACAATCGATTAAAGGTTAATTTAATCAATTAAAAGGGATATCTTTAGGATGGCGGTTTCACCGCAGGTCAACATTGTATTAGATTTCATATAATTCCTCACACTTCTCTCTCTATCCGGGTAGTGGCCTGAATTGAGAATTACCCACTGTCGTGGTGTAATCCACTACTTAGATTTCGGTTGATTCCATCGTCATAGTAATCATTCCCCTAAACTAAGCACATTAAGATCGGTCCCTCAGTTCCCACCATTAATTTTACAACTCCTTTGTCAAGGGTTTTATTAATTAATGTAGAATTCGTTTCTTTTCAACCGTTAATCCTTCTGTCGAAGTGATTAAGGGCATTAATGTATTATTATGGTGATCAAGCATAACAATAGCAATAGAGAAAACGAATTTATACAACAGATATGAGAGAAAAATATGAATTATCAATATAAAATCATCATACAATGTATCCCCGGGCTACTCCCGGTCCTAAAGATTGAGGGTTTTAGCCTCTCATGTTCATCTTACACAAATACATGGTAGAAATTGGGGAATTCATAAGAAAAACATGAAATAGATGGGAAAACCCCTGAACGGAGAAGAACCGGTGGATCCTTGGCGTAGAACACAAGCTTTCCCCGCCTGTCGGTGGTGGAAATTGTCTTCGGCAGCGTCCGAATCACCCGGGATGAGCTTCTCGGCCTCCGTTCTCCTTTTTCTCCTCCTCGGCACTCGTGCAATCTAAAAATGAGATCCCCCTCCCGTCTGGGCGGCCGTCATTAGGTATAAGTCCCTAATTAGGTCGTCAAATAACAACAGTCGTCCGATCGGAATCAAAACACATCCAACGCATATCTTCCGGCGTCGATACCATCGACGCGGGTCGATGGTATCGACCCGGCGGATTAGCGGCAGCTTTCCTTTCTTTTATTCTGAGCGCCTGTGGTGATCTCGATACCATCGACTTGGGTGTCGATGGTATCGACTCCTTTAGCGTCGGTTGTTGTCGTTTAGCGACGCTGTAGCTCTCCTTGTGTCGATGGCATCGACTTGCGTCGATGGTATCGACTTCATCCTTGCCAGCAGCCTGGAGACATCTCGATGCCATCGACTTGGGTGTCGATGGTATCGACTCTGTATTGCTCTTCTCGGCTGACAACCTGTGGCTTGGTCGATGGTATCGACATCCGTCGATGGTATCGACGGATGTAGATACTTGTTTTTCCTGAAATTGTACAACAAGACCAAATAAATCCACACGATTTATGATAAGATGATCAATAATGCTTAAAATAATGAAATAAAGGGGATTTGATATAAAATGATGGCAAAGACCGAATAAAGTGAATTATGCAATAATATCCATGAAAATGAGTAATTAAGGCACAAAACACATATGAAAAAGGTCTATAAATGCGACTCAAAATCATCGCATCAAACTCCCCTAAGCTTAAACATTGCTCGCCCTCGAGCAACTAATCCTTAGAATAGAATTGCGAATGTCAACTAACAATCAAAACACCAAACCACCTCACAAATGACTCCCACTGGACGTTCTCAAACCGGCCTACCCTAATCACAGAACAGTAATTACCCTATAGGCGACAATAACCATCAATAAAAGAAATTATCCTTCAAACTGATGAACACTATCACATAAGGCAGTTATCATAATAAAGTTCGCCGATTCAGCCATGGTGCATCTTGTGATCACCTACTCTACGTTGCTCGCCCTAACTACCATCTACATGGAAGCAGTTCTCCTGATAAACATGAGTGAGGAGAAAATCACGGTGGCCTACCAATCCGAGCAACGGGTGGATGGAATGGGTGGTTCATGGGAGAATTTGGAAGTATTACACAGTTTCAAAATGCATATAACAAAATGCCCTACATGATGCAAATGCACATTAAGAATGCCCTACTGCCTAAAAGTGAGTGGAATGATGCATGCCCTAACCTTCTACCTCACAATGAGATAGAAATCTACTCAAGCCACATCATGTACTCAATTCCCCTTTATTATACAAGTGATATCATTCCTTTCTCCCTCTTATTCCTTTTCTTTCCAAATCTCCTTTTTTTTCCAGAATTTTTTTTCTTCTGTTTTTTTTTCTTTGCCCATATATCCATAATTGCTTAGAGATACATGTATAAGGCCATTTTCTTTCCAATTGGAGATCTTTGCTTTATTTCGAGGGTATGGAACAAATTAGATCACCTATTTAGGAAAACTGAGATACATGGTGTGCTTATGCATGAAAATCATGAAATTGTGAGTGCAACTACATGACATGCACCTAAGGGTAATGTGCATGTTTCACTATATATATTTTTTTCATTAATCTATGCAAAAACATGAAAATAATAATGCAAACCTATCTACATGCCATGCACGCAAAAGACATTGAAACTGCACTTTACTTCCAATTCTTGGGTGGATTATAGGAAATGGGGTGGAATGATCACAAGATTAAGTGACTGAACCTTAAAAGAAAATTATGTGTCCCTCCTTATTGACATGTGTAGTAGTTTAAAGGGTTCTTTCTCTTACATCTGATTAAGGTCTCATTACCATTTGATTAGGTAGGCTCAAACAACCGTTCCTATCCACTTTGCATGAGTCAATGCGGGTGTGGGTATGACATATTGCTTCAAAGTTGACATAATCAATCATTTTCATAGAATAAGTTCCCCAAGGACAACCAAGTAAAGCTATCCAAATGACACAGAAAAATTTTTCAATTCCCTTAAATTCCCCATGAAAACAGCAAGATGACAATTTTTACGACATCCACAATTACACTAGATAGATGTGGATCCTAAATAAAAACTTAAAATTGCAAAAACAAATAACAAAGCAGAAACTAAAACAACTAAAGAAAAGATAAAAGATAGAGCTGTTCCAGCCACCCCCCTAAGCTTGAATCCGACTATGGCCTCATAGTCAAAAACCAACTTAAGGGTGGAACAGTGATACCCTGATCAATCTTGCGGAGGCGGTGGTGGGTAATGTGGTGCCGTAGGATCCCAAGACGGGTACTCCCCCTAGAAGCTTGGATCATAGTGGGTCCTCGGCGGAGGCTGTGGATAACCTCCAAAGTAGTCTCGACTCCAGTAGTGGTCGAAGAAGGGCTCCTGCTGCGTCTCTATCCGCTGCAACCGGTTGTGCATTTGTTCTTGGTTGGCGAGGATGACCCGCTCGTTCTCGAACATAGCCCTTTGATTATCAAGCAACCGGCCCGTTGTCTCATGGATGCCGGTATACAAAGTCATATGCTGGTGCTGCGTCTGCTGGATGTCCTGCAGCATGGTATACATCCCTTGCATGGAGTAGGGATCCGCAGCTGGCTGTTCTTGCTGTGGTGATGGCGGCGGGGGCTGAGATGATGAAGATGCACCCGGATGCATCCTAGGACGCTTCCGTGGTGCCACGCGTGCTCGAAGAGGTGTGAAAGCCTCCTCGTCTTCCTCCGCCTCGCCTTCTTGGTCGTCACCTCCGCCTTCTTCTTCCGAGGACTCGATGGCTATGATGGGCCATCGGAAATGCTGCTTGCCCTCGATGTGGAAGACGTCGTCCGGCAGGGATGCCTCCTGGTAAGCTTGGTTGACGTGGCAATGAGCGTACGCCAAGCCGTCCCGGATAAGAATGAGGTTTGAACGGTGCAAGTGTTGCATGTTCACCTTACTCCGCGTAGAAATCGGAGTCATGGACTGAAAGTTCAGCCCCAAGTAAAGCGCCAACTTGGTGACAAGACCACCAAAGTGTATTGGAGCCTTCCTTGTGCTCCGCTTCACCGCCATGACGCGCTGTAACCAGAATGCTCCCCAGTTGCACTCTTGACGTTTCAGGAGGGCGTACAGAAAGAACAAGTCGCTCTCCTGAAACTTGCTCAAAGCAAGATCGCTCCGCCCGAAGAAAGTCAAGCTAAGCATCCTATGCAATACCCAGACGAACGGGTGCTCAAAATCAGCTACCGCGGCATTGTGGTAGCTCACGGTCTTCCCTGCCGGCACTGTAACTAGCTCGGCGAAGATTTTGTCGTAGTCGGTGCGGGCGTCGGGGCGTCGGTGATCGTGGCGGCTGTGGTTCCAGTTGAAGATGGCGTTGAACTGCTTCAACGTGATGTTGTAATTGTTGTTGAAGAGTCGGAAGGACACCCTTCCCTGGATCCACGTCTGGTCCGATGGCACCACGTCATTTGGTACGACGCAGATATCAAGAGACGCCATGAACTCGGCCACCAGTTCCTTGTATGTGGGCCATTCGCCAAAGAACGGCTGCCCATCCGCATGACAGTCCATCTCATATATGCGACCGGTGTGCCGCGCTTGCCCGACCAACACATAGGCCAAGTTGGCCTCGAATCCCAAGTCCCTGATCATTCCCCGGTCCACATACCGGGTGGCCTCGAACTTCCGCTTCATTATTTCCTCGTATACCTTCCTTACATCCATGTTGGCATGAATGAGGCGTGGACGAGAGATGGAAGCGGTTGGAGGAGGAACAAACTCCTCGATCTCCCTGGGGTGTGCGCTCGATGAAGATGCTCCGCCCGTATGCACCATGCTTGCGAGAAGAATGAGATTGGGAGAAAAGAGCTCGGTGAAGATGGAGAGAAATTCTCCGCTCGGTGAAGATCTTCGCTCGATGACGCTTCTCCGTAGGTGTAGAGGGCTCGGGGGAGTGCTCGGCACAATAGGAGATACTTGCTCTGAGGGTGTGATGTCATATGACGTTGCAAGTCCCCTTAAATAGACTTGATCGGCGCCCCTGTTGACCCGTCGATACCATCGACGCGGGTCGATGGTATCGACATGGCTCGCGGGTAGCCGCATCTGTCGCTGGTATCGACGGCTGACGTTGGCTGGATCGAGAAACCCGGATCGCTGACGTGTCGATACCATCGACTTGAGTCGATGGTATCGACGCAGCACCCGGATCGCTGACGTGGCTGTTGCGATCGTCGTCGATGTCTTCATGCGGATCGGTGACATGTCCGTCGATGCCATCGACGGGTGTCGATGGTATCGACTTGCTTTTATTGCGACACCTCCGTTTATTGCATTCAACCTGTGATGATGTCGATACCATCGACAAGGCCGTCGATGGTATCGAGTTGACTGAGCAAAATTTGTCTGAAAATCTCCAGAGATCTCGATGGTATCGACTGGGTTGTCGATACCATCGACACTTTTATTGCGACCTGCCTGTGACCATGTCGATGCCATCGACTCGGCCGTCGATGGTATCGACGCAGTGCGATTTCTGCTGGTGTCAACCTGAACCCATGTCGATACCATCGACTGATGTGTCGATGGTATCGACCCTGCCTGTTCCTGTACATTTAACAAACGGATCAAGGTATCATTTTGAAACTAAAAAGTAAACAAAATAAAAGCAAACTACACCTAACATTAAACTATCCTAATGTACCAATGGTTGGGTTGCCTCCCAACAAGCGCCCCTCTTTAGCGTCTTAGGCTAGACGTCGGTCCTTCTTTTCATTCTTGTACAAGTGAAATGAGTTTAACCTCATTCACTTTCCTCTTATAGTTCTCACCAAAGTACAGCTTCAAGCGTTGCCCGTTCACCAAGAACGTGGCCTCTCCATCTCGCACGAGAATCGCTCCATGCGGTCTCACTTCTTCCACCTCGAAGGGTCCACTCCATCGGGATTTCAGTTTCCCGGGATGCAATTTGAGACGAGAGTTGAACAATAGGACACTGTCTCCTTTCTTGAACGTGCGCATCTCAATGTGGCGATCGTGGATCAGCTTTGTGCGCTCCTTATAAATGCGGGCATTCTCATATGCCGTCATACGTAGCTCATCCAACTCATTCAATTCAAACATTCTTTTCCTCCCGGCCTCGTCATAGCGCAAGTTCAGCCTTCTTAGCGCCCAATGGGCCTTGTGCTCCAATTCTACCGGAAGATGGCACGCCCGGCCATACGCCAACCTAAAAGGTGTAGTGCCTATAGGTGTTTTGTACGCCGTCCGATAAGCCCAAAGTGCATCCGGTAGCAATGCACTCCAATTCTTCCGTGTAGATGCTACGGTCCTTTCTAAAATCTTCTTGATTTCCCTATTTGATACCTCCACCTGTCCTTGCGTTTGTGGATGATATGGGGTGCCAATGTTGTGCTTGACCCCATATTTCTTCAAAAGTGAAGCGAATTTCTGATTTCGGAAGTGTGTGCCTCTGTCACTAATGATCATTCGAGGAATCCCAAACCTGCAGAAAATATTCTCTTTGACGAACCTGCACACTACATTCGAATCATTAGTCCTTGTGGGGATTGCCTCCACCCACTTCGACACATAATCCACCGCAAGCAAAATATAAAGATTTGAATTTGAGGACACAAAGGGTCCCATGAAGTCAATGCCCCATAAATCAAATACCTCGACTTCCTGAAACACATTCAGGGGCATTTCTTGTCTCCTTGAGATATTACCTGCGCGCTGGCACGGGTCACACTGCCTAACAAAATCATAGGCATCCCGGAACAAAGTGGGCCAATAAAGGCCGCTCTCCAACACCTTAGCTGCTGTCCGTGAGCTAGCATGATGTCCTCCCGTAGGTGACGCATGACAATGATGCAGAACACTTTCGTACTCAAACTCCGGCACGCACCTGTGAAGAATACCATCCCTGCATTGCTTCAACAATATTGGGTCATCCCAAAAATAGTATCTCAATGAATGGAAGAATTTCTTCTTCTCTTGATAAGACCAATCTTCCGGGATGATTCCGCAAGCCAGATAATTCACAATATCCGCAAACCATGGTTCTTTAGAATCAATTTTTAAAAGTTGTTCGTCGGGAAAAGTCTCGGTAATGGGTATATACAAACCTTATTCATCCACCCTCTCTAACCTAGACAAGTGGTCAGCCACCACATTTTCAATTCCCGACTTGTCCTTGATTTCAATATCGAATTCTTGCAGGAGCAAAATCCACCTAATTAGTCTAGGCTTCGCATCCTTCTTCTCCATCAAATATTTTATTGCGGCGTGATCCGTCCACACAACCACCTTAGAACCCACTAAGTATTGCCGAAATTTCTAAAAAGCAAAAACAACAGCAAGTAACTCTTTTTCCGTGGTTGTGTAATTTAATTGAGCATCATTAAGTGTTTTTGAGGCGTAGAAAATCACATCAGGCTTGTTATCTACCCTTTGCCCCAAAACAGCCCCCACAGCATAGTCAGACGCATCACACATCAACTCGAAAGGCTTTGTCCAATCCGGCGTTTGAACAACCGGAGCCGAAATCAGCTTTTCCTTCAAAACCTCGAATGCGTGAAGACATTTCTCATTGAAATCAAAAACTGCGTCTTTTTCCAACAATTCCGATAATGGCTTTGCGATTTTTGAAAAATCCTTGATAAAACGCCGATAAAACCCAGCGTGTCCTAAAAAGCTTCTCACCCCTTTTACAGAATTTGGTGGGGGTAGCTTAGAAATCACCTCAATTTTTACTGGGTCTACCTCTAGACCCTTGCTAGACACCTTGTGTCCTAGCACAATTCCTTCTGTCACCATCATGTGACATTTCTCCCAATTGAGGACCAAGTGTGTGTCCTCGCACCGCTGCAACACCTTATCTAAATTATAAAGGCATTCGTCAAAAGACGCTCCATAAACCGAGAAGTCGTCCATGAAGACTTCGAGACACCGCTCCACCATGTCAGAGAAAATGGCGAGCATGCAACGTTGAAAAGTCGTCGGCGCATTGCATAAACCAAACGGCATACGGCGGTAGGCGAAAGTCCCATAGGGACATGTAAACGTAGACTTCTCTTGATCCAAAGGATCAATAGAAATCTGGTTATACCCCGAGTAACCATCAAGGAAACAAAAATGCGACCGACCGGCTAAGCGTTCCAAAATCTGATCAATGAATGGCAAAGGAAAATGATCTTTCAGAGTTGCGGCGTTCAGTCGGCGGTAATCAATGCATACACGCCACCCGGTTACCAATCGGGTGGTGACAGGTTCATTAAGAAGATTTGTAGTGACAGTGATTCCCCCCTTTTTAGGGACTACCTGTGTGGGACTCACCCACGTCGAATCAGATATGGCATAAATAATCCCTGCAGCAAGCAACTTAATGACTTCCTTTTTGACAACCTCCATCATGCTTGGATTTAGACGTCTTTGAGGCTGTATGACTGACTTAGCTCCTTCCTCAAGCCGAATCTTATGTTGACAAAGTGTAGGGGAGATCCCCTTGATGTCCGCCACTGACCACCCAAAGGCTCCACGGTGGTTCTTGAGCACTATCAGTAGCTGCTCCTCCTCATCCGCACTCAAGTATGCAGAAACAATCACTGGCAACTTGTCCTCCTCAGCTAGAAAGACGTACTTCAAGTGCGGGGGCAATGGCTTTAACTCCAGATCAGGTGGGCAGATAAGGGATGATTGTAGCGGTGGGGGCAGTGTACCCAAATCTTCATAGTGCCTCGTGTAGAAACATGGAAGCATTTGAAGCATTTTGGCGCACTCCTTGAGTGAAGTACTCCGCATCCAATCATAAGTGACATTAAACAAACACGCCTCTAGAGGCAATTCCGGATATGCATCACAGACAGAAGTAATTATCACATCATCCTCCCACGAAGGTGGAATGTCCTCATTCTCATCATTTGGAAACCCGACAGCCTTGCATAAAGAGACAGCTTTCGTTTGCTCCATAAGGTCTACCGCCAAGGTCCCATTGTCTATCCTGCTCATCACATGGGCCATATCTAAAAATGGCTTCCCGAGACAAAGTGAGATATTGCTTTCCACATGCTTCACCATGTTGCATTGTGCCTTTGCTTTAGTAGATGTATTGCTGTTGGGCATGACCATCTCAAAGCGATCATCCGCAATGCCTAAGGTCAAGCGACCTCTCCCCATCTCCAAGATCATGTCAGCTGTAGCTTGAAATGGGCGACCAAGAAGTAACTCATTACCGTGTTCGTCCTGCATCTCCATCACAACAAAATCAGCGGGAAAAACAAAGCGGTCTACCTTTACCAAAACATCCTCACAGATTCCATATGGTTTCACCACAGAATTATCGGCCAATTGGATAGTCATATTGCTTGGCCTTGACTCCTTCAATCCAAGTTTCTTGAATGTAGAAAGGGGCATCAGATTGATGCTTGCCCTGGAATCACAAAGCGCTTCGCCAAATTTGAACTTCCCGATAAAGCATGAAATATTGAAACAGCCAGGATCCTGTCGCTTTGGCGGCAAAGTGCCCATAATAAAAGCACTCACTTGCTCCTTTAATACCACAACCTCAGTGTCGGGTATCTTCCTCTTCTTGGTGATTACATCTTTGAGAAACTTTCCATAAGACGGAATTTGTTCAATTGCCTCTAACAAGGGAATATTCACAGATAACTTTCTAAAGCTGTCCAGAAATTTTTTAAACTGTGCATCCACCTTTCTTGCTTTTGCACTATTGGGGTAGGGAACCGGAACGGTATGTGCTCTTTGATGAGGTGGCACATAGGAGGTTAATTTCTGTGGTTCCACCTCATTGGCTTGTCCTTCCTTACCATCTTCGGTTGTGTCATCAATTTGCTCTATGACTGGTGCAGGCTGCTCCTTAGCGGTTGCTTCTTCTACTGTGTCCTGCGGTGTGCTTGTGTCATCCGCCCTTGGATTAAGCACCTTCTTACCGCTCCTCAACAATATGGCCTTGGCCTGTTGGTTTCCCCCGGGAACATTGGTGTTCCCCGGAAAACCCGGATGTGCCGGCTTTTTCAAGCTTGCAATCTCCGCTGCCATCTGTGCCATTGAAGTCTCTATAGTCCGCATCTGAGCCCCGTGGCTCTGCAACGTCTGCCCGAACTGGTTCATGAATTCACCCTGCTGCTTTATTTGCTGCCCAAAAGTGTTCATCAACTCTTGATTTTGCTTTATGACTTGATTGAGCAACTCCGTGCTCTTGTCCTCCGTGACCGGTGTAGGTTTGGTGTCCGGATCTTGCAGGAAGTTGTTTGGATCTTTCCATGAAAATTTCTTGTCCTTCCGCCATGAGTAATCGTTGTTCCTGTACCCTTGCTGTTGCCTCATATACTTGACCTGAGCCTCATCCTCGGACTCATTGTCTTCCTTCTGCAGCAACTTCTTTGCGAGAAGATCCATCTTCTCATTCAGCTCTCTCATTGCCTTTGACTCACTGGCAACTCTTGCTTGCTCAACTGGGCCTCTTTCTCTTTCTCCCCAAGACTGCTTTCGTGCCATATTCTTCAGTATTTCCCAGCATCTTGTATCAGTGTTATTTAGAAAGAATCCAGAACCGGCCGAGTCCAAGTTGCTTCTATCATGCTCGGAGAGAGCAAAGTAGAAGATCTTCACTTGGGTTTCCTTGTCCAATCCATGATGTGGACATCTCCTCAACATGAATTGAAATCGCTCCCAAGTCTCAGAATAGGTTTCACCCGCCCGTTGGGTGAAATTGTGGATCTTTCGGATCATATCATTGGTCTTCTCAGGAGGGAAGAACCTCTCGAAGAAAACCTCCACCATGTGATCCCATGACTCAACAAACTCGTCGTCGAGGTTGTGGAGCCACTCTCTTACTACTCCCGCCAAGGAACTGGGGAATAACTTGAGATAGAGCACATCCTGCGGAAAGCGATCTATCTTCACCATATCGCAGTTCTCCACAAACTGACTAATATGTGCCACTAGATCTTCATTTTTCAGTCCGTGAAATGCATTAGATTTGACCAAGTTAATCAGTGCTGGGTCGATCTTGTATGTAGGTATGTTTAGCCCCTGTTTCTTTATAGGCCCTTTTGATGCAGAGGAAGAAGACGCCTTGATCTTCTCCCATATTGTCTGTGCTTCAGCCATTACTTCTTCTTGTTCTTGCTCAGATTCAGAATTTGTATCACTATGGTGTTCCTCCTCGTAGTAGCCCTCGTCCTCTGGTCCCGCAGATGGAACCTCAGGTGTGCGATTCACGTAGTCTCGACTACGTGTGTGCACCATGCAAAGTACCTGAAATATGGAAATAGGGGTTTAGTACAATGCTTTGAACGAGACAACACAATTATAGAGAAATAAAGGAATTTTTGAAATTGTTTTAAAGTAAAATAAAATTAAAAAAAATGTGGCCTAGAATGGCCGCTCTTAGCACTCAAAGTGCCAATAATTCGCCGTATCCCCGGCAACGGCGCCAAAAACTTGACGTGTATTTTACTACGCGCTTAAACGCAAGTATACGCGTCGAGTAATATAGGCCTTGTGAGGCCCGAGTCGAACTCAGGGATACGTGAATTATTGGAGACTTCTACTAACTAATCGCAATCAGCTAGACCGATTAACAAAGTAGGGTTTTGTTGTTCAAATCAAAAGAAAATAAAAATCAAACAAAGAAAATAATCGATTAAAGGTTAATTTAATCAATTAAAAGGGATATCTTTAGGATGGCGGTTTCACCGTAGGTCAACATTGTATTAGATTTCATATAATTCCTCACACTTCTCTCTCTATCCGGGTAGTGGCCTGAATTGAGAATTACCCACTGTCGTGGTGTAATCCACTACTTAGATTTAGGTTGATTCCATCGTCATAGTAATCATTCCCCTAAACTAAGCGCATTAAGATCGGTCCCTCAGTTCCCACCATTAATTTTACAACTCCTTTGTCAAGGGTTTTATTAATTAATGTAGAATTCATTTCTTTTCAACCATTAATCCTTCTGTCGAAGTGATTAAGGGCATTAATTTATTATTATGGTGATCAAGCATAACAATAGCAATAGAGAAAACGAATTTATACCACGGATATGAGAGAAAAATATGAATTATCAATATAAAATCATCATACAATGTATCCCCGGGCTACTCCCAGTCCTAAAGATTGAGGGTTTTAGCCTCTCATGTTCATCTTACACAAATACATGGTAGAAATTGGGGAATTCATAAGAAAAACGTGAAATAGATGGGAAAACCCCTGAACGGAGAAGAACCGGTGGATCCTTGGCGTAGAACACAAGCTTTCCCCGCCTGTCGGTGGTGGAAATTGTCTTCGGCAGCGTCCGAATCACCCGGGATGAGCTTCTCGGCCTCCGTTCTCCTTTTTCTCCTCCTCGGCACTCGTGCAATCTAAAAATGAGATCCCCCTCCCGTCTGGGCGGCCGTCATTAGGTATAAGTCCCTAATTAGGTCGTCAAATAACAACAGCCGTCCGATCGGAATCAAAACACATCCAACGCATATCTGTCGGCGTCGATACCATCGACGTGGGTCGATGGTATCGACCCGGCGGATTAGCGGCAGCTTTCCTTTCTTTTATTCTGAGCGCCTGTGGTGATCTCGATACCATCGACTTGGGTGTCGATGGTATCGACTCCTTTAGCGTCGGTTGTTGTCGTTTAGCGACGCTGTAGCTCTCCTTGTGTCGATGGCATCGACTTGCGTCGATGGTATTGACTTCATCCTTGCCAGCAGCCTGGAGACATCTCGATGCCATCGACTTGGGTGTCGATGGTATCGACTCTGTATTGCTCTTCTCGGCTGACAACCTGTGGCTTGGTCGATGGTATCGACATCCGTCGATGGTATCGACGGATGTAGATACTTGTTTTTCCTGAAATTGTACAACAAGACCAAATAAATCCACACGATTTATGATAAGATGATCAATAATGCTTAAAATAATGAAATAAAGGGGATTTGATATAAAATGATGGCAAAGACCGAATAAAGTGAATTATGCAATAATATCCATGAAAATGAGTAATTAAGGCACAAAACACATATGAAAAAGGTCTATAAATGCGACTCAAAATCATCGCATCAAAGTCAGTCCCCGACATCACAATGTGATTTTTTTATCAACTTGATACAAGGGGACTAGGATGAATAATATCTACTCCTAGCTTGACTAAAAAAGAGAGAAAAATCATGTAACCCTAAAAATTTTTACCTAAAGGAAGGATATGTTATCCAATAAAATCTTTGGGATTTTCAAGAGTGAGTTAGATTCAGTTGCTCAGAGCAACATTGTTAGATTTTTGAATTCTTACAAGTGGGACCTAGAAATCTAATTCATATTTTATATCTTTACATGTTGTCTAAAATGTTAAGATTCAGAATATCCTCTTTCATAAAATTCTACGTGTTAATAATTTTGGACATATTATGAGATTTAGTTTCAATACTTAAGATCATGAGATTTTAGAATATTCAATGTAAGAGTAACTATAGATTGTACTCGTGAACATAATTTAGAGTTAGTTCATAACTAAAGAGAAAAGATTCATAGTTACAGATCACAAATTTAGATTCAGAGATTAGAAATTAAGAATGTATATAGTAAGATAAAATAAGAATATTAACAATATACATTATAGGATAAGTCCTCACTAGAGAGTCTTGGGGAGATTCAAAGGACATTGTGGGTGTCATATAGGGCATGTTGTTCCAATAGAGGATGTGTTGCACCATAGAGGACACTTCAATGTCAACAAAGGGAACTTTGTGCCGACAGAGGGTGTGTTGTACCATAGAGGACACTTCAGTGTCTTAGAGGAGGACTTCTCATATAATGATGGCCACTGAGATAAAATGAGTAACTAAAAGATGTCGAGTCCTTTCTAGTATACCTTTCAGTCTTTTATGTGCTTTATTCTCATTGTAGTAGATTTCTTTTCACTTGCTCTAATTCCTATATTTCCTCCTTTTATGCATGTTAGGGATGCAATGTCCCCAGATGGTGAGAATCTATCTTAGAGATAGCTTGAGGAATTGCAAACTCAGAAGATATCTTTCACTGGTGGAACATTATCTTAGGTGATCCTTCCAAATTTAGGGTTTTCATTTCATTTGTTTCTTTTCTATTCATGTTGGGATTGTTATTCTCAAACTTGTAGTTTTGTTATGTTTAGACTTTGTTCTTGAACTTGGCTTCTTTGGTTATTTGAATGATGATTAAGTATGCCAAATATGTGATGTTTGCCCATGTTGTATTTATATATGGGAGTTGATGCTTCTGCATATAGTATTGTAGTTAATAAATGGGAAAGCGTTATAGGCCCTCACAACATGGGGTCACAAAGGGAGATCACATCATGTGCCACCCCAAAAGGATATGTGACCCCTTCCAATAGGCCACCTGCAATGGGGAAGCATATCGGGAAAGCAGATCCATATCTTACACCAATAAGGGGAAGAGAATGAAACTTAAATGAGGTAGGAAGGTTATCAGTTGTTGTGATTCCTAAATTCAATGTGTGATATTTGCCCTGGTAGAAAACAATGCCACATGAGTTGTTCATGTGGATCTCCCAATAGGAGATGTACTTGTACGCCTTGGCAGACAACTATAGTGAGGGGATTTTGGGTCCTTCCATGTTAGTAGGCCATGTGATAGTGTAACATACTGCAATCTAACAACTTGATCCTGGAAATCCTATTCACATGTTTAGGGTATTAGAACACTTGGCTCTTTATATTTAACCAAACAAGGATGGGATTAAGCCATAGTGTAGTTTTTTGTAACTCTAAAAGTTAATGCATGTAACATGGATGACTCACCTTAACATAATTATGCTTGAGAAAATATATATTAGATTCTATAAACAACATTACATGTCACGATACACTCATATTAACATAATAGCCTAAATGTGCACTAACATGTAAGTGAATACATGAAATGTGTTACATATGATCCCTTTGCTAATTAATATTCACATAATGGTTAGGATATGTTTAATAGGTGGCACAATGTGCTTAATACATGAATAAAAATAACAATGTGGATTTTCATATCCATAAATATGAATATTGTTTAATAAGTGGCACATGTGCTTACCACACGAATAAGAATAAAAAGGATCCTTACGAAGCCAGGGTGCCAATTAACAAATGATAAACATGACAAAGCTTTTAAACAAAGAAGAAGCATGATGTGTGGAGAGAAGAAAGTTAGCATGGAAGAAAAGAGAGGGAAATTTGAAAATAGGGGAAAGCTTTAGAAGACCAACAACTACTCCTTGGAGATGTTTGCAAACCAAAAGGAGCCTTGGATATAAATAATTATTCATATTTATGGGCATGAAAATTCACATTGTTATTCTTATTCATGTTTTAAGCACATTGTTCCACTTATTAAACATGTCTTAGCCGTTATGTGAATACTAGTTAGAAAAGGGATCATATGTGACACATTTCATGCATTCACTTATATGTTAGCACACATTTAGTTTATCATGTTAACATGAGTGTATCATGATATGTGATGTTGTTGTTAGAATCTAATATATATGTTTTCGAGCATAATCATGTTAAGGTGAGTCATCCATGTTACATGCATTAACTTTTTGAGTTATAAACAAATATACTAGGGCTTAACCCTATCCTTGTTAGGTCAAATCTAAAGGGCCAAACATTCTAATCTCCTAAACATGCGAATAGGATTTCTAGGGTCAAGATGCTAGGTTTTGGTATGTTACAGATAGCATCCCATCCCACGCAGGCATAACATCAGTTCTTCTCTCAATCTATCCAAAAGTAAGACAAAAACATCAAGTTTAGCCACTTCAGTGTAGTAAAGGGTATCCCCATGGAGGCCAAGGTGTAAAGCACACTGAAGAGAGGGCATGGGCAATAGGCATCTTGTACCCTACAAATGAGAGGAAATTCCCTTTCCAAGAGGGCACCTTCTTCTTGACATTCTCAAGCAAAAGCTCATAATATGTGATCCTCGTCCTACCCCAAAACTGGGATGCCAAGGTATTTTTGTCAATCATTTAAGGACAAGATCTCTAGTAAATTGGAGATAAGAGATAATACTAAAAAAATGTCGAGAGATAGAGGTTGAGTGGAATGAAAGGTATGGGGAAAGGAGATGGTACTAAATACAGAGAAAATAATGTGAGGAATGGGTGAGGTGATGTGAGAAGTGATGGTAGTGGAAAGAGAGAAAGTGAGGGACATGGTATTCCATTTGTGAAAGGGGAGAGAAATAGAGAGGTATGTATTAAAAGTGTAGAAAATGAGGTAAATAGGTAGTGGATAGAGAAAGGAAGTGTGTGAAACCATGTTGATTATGTTAGTATATGTAGAGAGAAAAAATGTTACCTTTGGTACTTTACACATATAGAATGTTGTGAGGAAGATATATATGCACATTGCAACACAAAAAAGACAAACAAAAGAATAACATGACAAACAAAAGTATTAAATAACATACAACTATGGATGACCATAACATGCATGGTATTTTAAAAATTACATAAGTAATTAAATAAAAACACACATGCACATATATAACATGGCTTTAAGAATTCAATAAATGGAACGAACACACATAATGTATATTAAAAAAGTATAACACGGATAAACTAAAATATATTACACATTAATATAAAATATAATATATATATTTGTATTAGTAAAAATAAACTACACATAAATGTATACATAATAAAACACACATTAATACGAAACATATATGTGCCTCTAAATATATGCATTTTATTTGTGAATGACACCAAACAAATATACATCAAAAATATTTTAACAAAGACATTAATCTATGAGACCACGTTCCTTTATTTTGTCTTGTTCTTGTTTAGTCTATCTTAACTAAATAATGTATGAGACATTATTAGCTTTATGTAAGTAGTTAAAAACCATGTTATGTAATAATTCACACACGTGCTTTACATAATATGGATAAACTATGGTTAGAATTTGGTTTAATAAAAGTTTTATAGTTGTGGGCTTCAGAAAATGTAGCTTAAGGTTACATAGTACAATTTATGTAGTAGAAATCAATACCAACAAGTGAAGGGGCCTCAATTTGAACCACTTTAGCCTTGGGGGTGGGTCCAAGCACTTTATCAATTGTGTGTGGTCGATGTCGGCCAAGGAAATTCTTCCAAGATGATCGGTCTATCCATACCCAAGCTAGGTCGTTGGAACTTCCTTGCATTTAATTTGTGCTGAGGAGGGATCAAAGTGACCTTCTTCGGGTCAAAGAGGGCTGGATTCAAGTCAAAGAAAAATGTTTTAAGCTACTTCAACTAGGTTCTTGTGTCAAAGTTACAAGTACAAGGTTGAAGTGGTATGCATAATGGCCAATATATGGCTTTCTCATGACCTTGTCTATATATGTTGCCCCATCGACCATGGATCTCTATTAGAATATTTTTTAAATGGATAGATCAAGCTAGAGCTAAATGAATATGGTTTTTGTGGAAAAACTCGTGTGTTGGTGATTTTTCAAGTTTTTTGAAGTTCAAGTTAGAAGTCACTTTCCTAGCCTTGTAGAGGTCAAGTTCATGTAAATATTTCTCACTTTTTTAATATTTTCTCTCCCTTCTAGATTCTTAGATGATAATATCCCTATTACTTGATAGAACTCTCTCTTTTCTACCTAAAATCGCTTCTTTTCTTCTTATTTGACCTCGTTGAAGCTTGTGCATACAAAAGGGATGTTTTGGGGTTGTTTTGTGGATCCTTAAAGGCAGTGCTTTGAGATTTTCTTGGTGTAGCCACTTTGTTTCCCTAAGGTGAGTGATATATTCTCCTTTTAGTAATTTTTGTGATGAAACTCCTACATGTAACCACCACACTTCACTATTTGCATGATATATAAGTTAAAAATGGGACTTTTATGATGGTTTGGGGTATAACTTTGAGAAAAATGATACCAACTCTTTCTCTACCATAGGTTCCTATTCTTCTATTGAAAATATGATCTTTTCATTAACTTTTTTCTATAAAAAAATACAGACCTTGCATTTAAATTGCATGGATTTGACAATATAGGATTTTTTTACTACTTCTAGCATATTGAGCTCAAACGATGGGATCTGTTTATGAAAATTTACATAATAGTTTATCATTATTATAAGATAATGTTCAAACAATTATGATGGATGTTGATTCCTAACTATTATATGGTCTATGTATGGTCAGAGATGGGAAACTCCTAGCTATGCATATGCATGTTGGGCATGAATTAGGGTTCACTGTATCCAATTCTTTTATTTCTCATATTTTGGTAGGTTGTTTAGAAATCTATCTTCTTGCCCCATGAAAGATGGGATATTGCACTATTAACCAAGTGAAACCCCACATCATATGGAAGTCTTATAACCCTACAATTTTCATAGTTTTCAAAAATTGTGGAAAGAAATATATGCATCCTTATAGCAATCCAGGGTTTTTGTGACAAGATATTCAAAGTCATATATTGTTGAATATATGTGGGATACTAAGAATTTATATGATGTATGGTCCCCTTGGTGCCTTGAGTTCACCCATTTCAATGAGTATGGTCAAGGTCGTACACTAGTACGTAACCGACCTTTAGTGTCAGTTATTTAAGGCCTTTAGTGTCGGTTTCTAAGCGACACCTCTGTGGGCGCGGCTAAAAGCCCAACCTTTACACGTCGGTTCTCAAACTGACGCCACAACCCTTCGTGTGCCACTGAAAATGCGTCGAAAACGCGCCAGCAGTGGGTATAGGTGTCGGTTATCCGCTTAGAAACCGACACTGAATCACCCGTTGACACGGCCGTGGTGTCTGGTCTCATTAGGGAAATCGACGTCGGTTACTAGTATGGAAACCGACATTGTAACCATATATCGTCGGTTTTATACAGATATCTGACACGTATTTTATGACTGGTCCACTGCCACAGCCGTGCTGGCTAGCACGGCCGTGGTGTAGGGAAATCGACATCGGTACTAGTATGGAAACTGACACTGTAACTATATGTCGTCGGTTTTATACAAATAATAGACGCCTATGATTTGATTTTTTTTCTGTCAGTCTGCAGACCTGCTGTGGCTGGTCGCAAGATGAGAAACCTGCAGTTCAGTTATGAACTACAGGTTTTACGACATCCATTGATATCAGCCAACAACAGGCCACAAACCTGCAAAATTAACATGATGGAAAAATTATTATATATGTGATTCACACTCATGTATAAGAAATTTAATTCATATTATTTTTTCATCGGATAAATGTAGAAACCAGTAGCAACCTGCAGTTCCATTTATTTCATCTCTTTTCACATTCAGACACATGTAGAAACATTCATGTATTGATGATTTTCACACACATATGACAATTCATAAAAATTGATTCACATTCACACAAAATTAATTATGAGAACAAAGTTATTTTATTTATCACCATCATTTTCATCATTGTCATCAAAATCATATTGAAAAATTCCCACTCTTTGCAGGGCTTTTGCCCAATCTTCTCTTACAGCATCTAATTCATCTCTCGTATAGGGAGCATGTACATCGAAATGCTTTGCACCTGTGTTGAAGTCCTCGGTTTTAAAGACCTACAAAGAGAATGACGTACATACATAATTATAATAATATATAATAAGATTCATATATTTCATATTATCTAACGAGACTATGTATAATACATGTTGTATGTTATCGATTTCCAATACAACATGTTTGATGATTAGGTCCATAAATCGCATTACATAGTAGGCACATACCCAACCATTGTCTTGTGTAGCACATTATAAATTGAAACATACAAAATATTCAAAAATACAAATAAGCACACTTCACATAAATAATATATACATTGGAGTCAGGAAATTACTTTCACATTCTTCCAAATGAGTGTCAGATTTTTTTTCCTGGGGACCTTTCCTCCAGCTTTTTTGTACTCTTGTAAAGCCCTATATATGTTAATGTTACACATTAAATTGCATAATTAAATAGTAATGCAGTAACAGATGTTAACAGATATAAAAACATAAAATATTTCTCACGAGAATAATGGCCTTTTAATTGCATGTCCATATACATCCAACTCACTCCCCGCAGGATCTAGATAATAGACGGTGAATGTCTTGGGGATAATAACTAATAACTCCCAATGCTTAGAACTACAGGTAAGAAAGTAGAAAATTAATAACTCAATATCCGCAATAAAAATATAATTTGCTTAAGTCCAAATTACAAGCAAAGTAAACTTACTCGACATTGAATGGATCTATTATCACCGTCTTATTATTTTTACCAAAATATTCAAAAGCATCACAACAGTATGAATTAACTGAACCAGGGTTTGTATCTATAAGACTAATCAAAGATGGAACCAAAAATCCCACATGGGAAAACCCAAAATCTTTACATGTCTTGTATAAGTGGCCGCAAAACATGTATTAGGTATGTATTAATATATAAGAAACTAGATTGCTGTATATAAAACAAGGTATATGGATGTATAAACTAGATTGCCGTATGCATTAATTAATCTCACCATATCCACAGCTCTATCATAGATGTGTTCAACCATTCATACTTAAACAACTCCAAAATATCTTATATAAATATGTTGTTTCTGAATGTTTGACCTGCATTAATACGTATCCAAAACTTCTATTATGTATGCATTAATACGTATGCTAAACTTATATAAATAGATTATTATTGTATGATTTACCTGCAACATTCTCCGGAATAGTAACATTTATAGGGCAATTTGGATTATGTTCGCCGATCCATACTGCCACACTCCTACAATTAGGACCTATCGAGGCGTGTAGGTCCCCTGGAAGCCAACTTGGTAGTCGAGGAGGTGGAGGCCGAGATGTAGTGGGTCTCGTCTTTTTGACCTGTATATATAATTTCATATCAATTGACTCATATATATACACACTAACAAAGTAAAGTAATGAAAATTTATCATACAATATCAGTATAGAGGACATCCGCTTCGGGTCACAGTATCACTCCGCCTACTACCTCACCAAGTGTTTCAACATCTGGGTGTGCATGAGGCAGTGCAAGATCCGTCCAGCCAGTGAGTATATGTATGGGGCTCACACGTACCATGCCATCTGGTACTGGACTCACATGAAATATGCACCCTTTAAGGGGTGGGTAAGACGATGCATCTGCAACGATATATCCTTCACTTTGTAGTCGGCATGGTTTCAACCCCTACAAATTTACATAAAGAATGTTATATGCATATATACACAAACATATCATCTTGAACAGACTAGCTATTATATATGCCATAAAAATACTTACAGAGGACGTGCTAGGTGGGTCTATAGGATTACTCCCAACCTCTGCAGTACGAGGAGTAGGAGAAGAGAGGTTCACCATAGGTACTGTCTGAGTGGCAGTCTGAGACGCCTGCCACTTGTGAAATGCTTCCTGGAGTCTTTTTTCAACTACTTCCTCGACTCTCCTATCAATTAAGGAATCTACCTATACATGGATAAAAGAAATGCTAGTTTCTGATTATTAAATTCCCTTTCACAAGAACGTTATAAAATAAGAATAAGTTACCTCAGCTTGTGAAAGTCCCGCTTTTGGGACATGTTTACGCTGGGATGGCCCAAAGAACGCTTTGATGCCCACACCAGCGCCTGCACCCCTTACACATCCAGGATGCTCTGGGTTAACCAGAGCAACTGTCAGTTCATCCCTTATGCCCTGAGGGATGAACTTGCCTTCCTTCCTCTGCTTGTGCAACTCCCGCTAAGCACCATCAACAAAAATTAATAAGTAAACATAACAATAATCAATATCGATAGATTTCTCTAAGAGTTTTATTTTTACCATTTTTGCAGCCGCCTCAGCGGTTGTGGGCTTCGGTATCTCTCCCTTCTTGTTTTGCCTCCCAACTATCCACATAACATGATGAGGCAGAGGTGAGGGAGCAGCAGTAGAGGACTCTGCAGTCTCCTGAGTAGAAGTAGGCTGAGTAGACTCAGCTTGTAGTCTTTGGTGAATGCCTGCATATCCTCTTGGACCCATTGTGTGGTCATGCACATTCAGTGCACGCCGTGCTCGTTGAGCATCTCTCTTAGCCTAGTTAGTTAGCAAGTTGATTTGGTTAGTAACACTAAAGGTTAATCTTGAATAGGTGAATACATAAAAACGTATATTAATTAAATTGGGAGTGGTGGCGCTTAATACCTTGAATTCATCTGTTTTTCTTTGTGTAACAAGCTCCTCCCATTCTTTGGGGTCCAAGTAGTTCCATTGTTGTGTGTCTTCCTTCTTCCTATATTTATTTTTCAAAGAGAATACAAACAAAAATTATTAGTGTAAAGTTAGTGAAATCCTGATCAATGTCTAGAATTGGAATCTATCAAGAACCTATTCTCAGCATCGTGTATGTAATCTCGGGTGAGATTGGTCCTATAGTTCCTTAGGACCCTCCCACAATGTTGCATCACACGTTTACGATGCAACTTTTCTTCCAGATCAAATATGCTCTGCAAAATAAATAGAATATATTGCTATTAACTAGTATCCTAAAAATTAGTAATCTACACAAATAGAATTACAAATAATAATAACTCACGCATAGTTCCTTCCATATGTGGTCTTTCTTCTCCTTAGGAACTCTATGCCATGATTCTAGGATAAGACTACAATGGTTGTGAGTAAGAACCCCAAGATATGAAACAAATGAGTTGCGGTTCACTCCATATGGATTTCCTGCCTGATCGCAATCCACAACCAATTTGGGTCCATTGCCCCTTTGTTGTATTAACTTGTTCATCATTATGATGCCCCTCACTTTCTCAATTTTCTTTTGTTGCTCATCAAGTGCGGTAATTTCTTCAAGGGGTACATCACCAACCTAAAATTTGATAAAAACACACTTACATAATATAATTATAAATGAACATATAGATAGAAACCTCAGGGATATATTCTTAAAACTTACATTGTCAGGCGGTGCAAGCACATCCTCACCCTCACAGTGATCATCAGCACGGTCCTGATCAGCCATCTGATACAAGTATTAATACTTACACTTCAACAATTCATCACATTTGCAACATTATATACAAGTTCTAACTTTATCACTCATACTCGTCTTAATACTAAACTTAGGAAAGTTCAAACATCATTAAAATTAGGAAAGTTTAACAAGACATCCAAAATGGAGTTCAAACATCATGAAAAAATTGGGAAAGTTTAACAAGACGTCCAAAATGGAGTTTCCAAAACAATTTCAGATCAATTGGATATACCAATAAAAAGATAAAATTCAAATACTAGACTGCTATATTTCAGTTTGAATAGATGGCCGATTGAGTTTATCTTGGGTAAAATCAGCCGACAAACAATTCAAAAAATTCTTCCAACTAATATCTAATTTCTCCAAACCATGTACACATTTCAACTAAATCCTAGTTGTATATAAAATGCTAAAAATCATTTAGTACACGACTATACTGATCAAATTTTGTATTCATATGTTACCAAAACCCTAATTTTTGTCGATTAGGATTTTCAATTCTCAAACCCTAATTATGTGAATCAAACATGTTTAAATATTCTCATTAGTTTTAAAACATAATGATTAGATTACCATAATTAATCAAGCTTTAAACAATATAATAATGCATTCATCAACTTGATGAATCTACATATCAAAACTTTTGAGTGGTTGAAGTAGTGAATATATAGCTTAAAACTACTTAGAATTCTAAAACTTGAACCGAGAGAGGATAAATATTGTGTAGAATTGATATGTGAGTATGTTGTAAACGTGAGTAATATTGTGTAGAACAAAATGCAGTTTGTCATAGAACAATACAAAATATTGATGCATGTAAACCACACATATAAAAAGAAAGCACACAGCCACAGCCATAGGATTAATGGGCGTGTCTGTGATACAGGAAAAGCAAAAATAGGGGGGAAGGTTAGGGGAAAACCTGATAATGGGCGTGTAGGAGGGCTGGTCATCGAGCAGAAGGGCTCCGGGCTGAGAGCTGGTCACCGGCGTCGGGCAGAAGGTCACCGGGCGGAGAGCTGTGGTCGGGCGGTCGTCGTGCGGAGAGTTCTGGTCGGGTGGTCGTCGGGCAGAGAGTGGTCGCCGACAGCGGTAGGCGGAAGCAGACGGCGGTGGAGGCGGAGGCCGCACAGCAACGGAGGCGGAGGCAGAGGCATAGCAACGGAATCGCCAGAGCAATCGTTAGAGCAAAAACCATGATCAGTGGAAATGAATGAAACAGAAGAGGAAGAGTCTGCCTCGCACTGTTAAGTTTACTATAGGTGTCGGTTGCTAACAACAACTGACAATAAAAACTATACGTGTCGGTTTGCAACAAAACACCGACACTAAAGGGATGTGAAAATTTTCGCGGTTATTCATGCGAAAACACAATGGCGTCAGTTATTGTCACAATACCGACGATAAAATGTGAGCAAATTTCTGTCTCGTAGAAAACCTTTCGTCGTCGGTTTCTATTTTAAAAACCGATGATGTATGTTAATTTTTGGAGGTAATTTTTTTTGCTGGAAATTTTGGTTTTGGCGGTTACTTTTAGGTGTGGGTTGCTTATTAAGGAACCGACACTGAATAAAAGCGATACCTGTGTCTGGTCACCCTTCAGAGATTGATGTCAGCTTATTTTATACACCGACACTGTATGGTTTAGGTATCAGTATATTATTACAACCGACACCATTAAAAGTGACTTTATAAGCCATTTCTGTAGTAGTTACGGTCTTATTATTATATGAAAGCCCTACCTATGTGATTGAAAAATATTTTGTGTTGTTGTATGACAGAACTACAAACCTGATATGATCAGTGTCATTACCTAAGAAACCATGACTAACCCAATATTTATGTAGATCACGAGGTGTTGCGTCCTTACTTTTTATACTCAATAGATTGAGGTGTGATGGGATCTTAGTGAGATTAGATCATCCTAATATACTCTATGGTGGGATAGGGGACTTTGTAATAACTAACTAGTAGTTGGATCATACATTCCAAACTACCTACAACTTGATAAAAACAAAATTCAAGCCATGTATCATTACTTGTGTAGTTCCTTTAATGCCTTTAGATTTAGTAACAATACCTAATTAGAAGAATTTCTTTCTATTTGCATGATTTTTATCTAAAAAATTAGGGTTTAGCTCACATTTTGATCCCAAGATTGGATTTACAACCTTATGATGAATGCGAATGCCTTACTACACATTACTATCATTACAATGTGGTAAAGTGAAATAAGACTAGTCACAACACTTAAAATCATAAGTTTTTCCATTAGTTACAGGAATACATCATCTCATTGACTGATTTGAGCCAATTTCTCGACATTAACTCTAAATAGGAAATCTTCATTCAAACCTAGAAATTAACTTACATACATAACTTGTATTTAAATTTACAAAAGAATTCAAGAAGAAGTGTTAAGAAGTTGTTCTAAATTCATATTCACACAAATGAAACTACACTTCATCTGTATCCATTAAATTTTCAAACACTTACTTATTTAGGCTAATTTAGACATTACTAAATGCACATGGTGAATTCTTTACAAGTTACTCTTAATATATCAATTCTTAGAACATGAATAAAAACAAACATTATTCATCAAATAATAAATCTAGAGTAGAAGGTAAACAAATTTGCAACACTTTTCCCAATGACTAACCAACAACCCTATAAAAACATGTTTAGTTTGACATGTAATTTGATGTGATTATTCTTTTAACTTGATTAATTTTCTAAAAAGGAAGTAAGCCACACACCTAAAATAGTAAGGACCTAAAGTTCACATTATGGACACTAAATTTCCATAACTAAACTCAATTCCTAATGAATCAACCTCTTTCTTGCATCTTCATTTCTCAAGAACAAAAAGGTTAATGGAAGGGACTCATATGGCATCTTTCTAATGCAATTGATAGAGGAGTCACACCTCATATCGTGGAGAGGAGAAACATCAAGAAACATAATTAAAGAGATATATGAAACAACAATTCATCTTTTTGACACAATGCCTCCACTTCAAATGGTATTCTCTATAGGTGACCAAATAGAGAAATATAATAAGCTAGGATGGACAAATCAGAAAACTAATCAAACATTCAAATTTCATGTGCTAAAATTAGGCTGCATGCAAATTTTCATAGGATTTGGACTTTCCTAGCTACTCCAGTTCAAACTAGAAAATGATTAACCTTAATTTAATAAATAACCTTAATATATATAATTCTATATATGTTGGACTTTGGTCCAGTCGATTTATATTGTCACACGGTCCTAAACCTGATCAGGGTTAGACTCATGCAGATCCAACCGCACGTGGGGAGACCGTCTCCTCCACCTGAGTCCAGTGTGTGAGGGACTCTACAGTAGACATTTCCTCCTGCCTGCTTGAATCCTATTTTATGATCACATCCATGAGAAAATACCATGTTTTTCATCACCAATGAATCTTCTGGAATCAACATGTCCCAAACACTATAGGATTTCATGTTCCAGGGTTCCCGATCGAATAGACTCCCCAAGTGTTCCTCTATTTCCTCCTCCGTGGGTGAATCTAGACCTCTCAGATCGCCGATCTATAAAGGTACACCCTAAAAAATGATCAAGAGGCTTCCAGGAACCTAACCCCAGCCTTGTTCTGCCTTTGCGCATCTCACTTCCTGACCCTGCTAGTTTTTCTTATTGGAACCAGACTGGTTTGTCGTCTAGCCAGGTCAGACCTCAGCGGCCACCTCTGAAGCACCGAGAAGCCTCCTCGAAGTCCTAGGAAGGTTTCCCTGGGTCCAATTCGATCATTTCTTCAGTCAGTTCTATTTCCTCTTTTTTTCCCTTTTGTTTTTGTTCTGGAGATCTTTCATCAATTACTCATTTCCCCCTCGTATCGTCACTCTTTTTGACCTTTATTGTGGTTCCCTCTTGGCTGAGGTTCTCATGGCTCTCTCTTTTCACCTCTGGGTCAGAGGATGAGCGATGTATTCCTCTCCTCTTTTTCTCCTTTGCTCCGTCGGGGCAGACCATCGCTTCTCAGCCTCAGACCACCGCAACACCTGAGCGTGGGATCTCTACGCTCGACGGAGGGTGAGGAAGCAATTCATCACCTTTGTTTTTTGATAATGGCAAGGTTTGGTAAGTTTTTGGTTCAAATCTTTGTTCTCCAAGAGCCTCAGTCATTCCTTGACCAGGGCTTGAAGAAGCCATGCACGGAAATTACAACGCCGCCCATCCTATTTTCCAATATGTGTCACATTCTGACAATGGCATTTTAGGAATTTACATATTTAGATTGACGGGTCAACACATAATTATTTGCGACAAAATATTGACTGAATCTTCCTTGTCATGCTTATACTCGATAAATCATTCGATGGGAATATTAGTAATTGCCTATATTTTTTCATTTAATCCATGCCCAAGAAATCACTAAGTGGTATCATCTTGTTTCTGATTGGTCTATATATGGCAATTCATATCTTTTTATTAGTACGTCCAATAGGGTCAAGTTATATATGGATTTTCTCAGTTTTTTGAGATATACAAGATGAACTCAGTTTTAAAACCTAATTCGACTCCATTGTCCTCTGATTAAGTAAAGAACCCCAAAACCCTAGAAATTAGGTTGAATATTAAAAACTAATGAATGATAATTGTCATAACAAGCTAATTAGGGTTTCATAACCCCCAAGAATGAGATTAGGGTTTCCTAAACCTAAGGAAGCAACTAGGACATCTTCTAAGAGAGAGGTAAGTGGTCCATGCTCTTTGAACATAATTATTGGATGATTTGAATTATATGTGTTCAATGAATGTTATGAATGTATTATTTACTATTTCAATTGTTAAACTTTTGCGATTGTATAAGAAATTGAAAGTCATGATTTTTTTGTCAATATTTATTGTATCATCTCTCATGAACATTAAGATTAACGACAAAATTAATATTTTAAGAGAAAGTTAAGAATTTTAAGAGAAAGATAATGATTAAAAGACAACTTATATAAGATCCTCACCAAGAGGCTCCTCGGAGCAAAAATAAGAGGCATTTCAGTGCATAAGAGAAGAGGCACTCCGGTGCAATCCAAGAGGCACTTCGATGCATAAGAGAAGAGGCACTCTGGTGCAACCCAAAAGGCACTTTGGTGCATAAGAGAAAAGGCACTTTGGTGCAAAACCTAAGGATTCTTATATAGGTCAAGATAAAAGAAGTAATTTAAAAGCAATTGTATTCTTTTTCAATGTTTAATGTTTATTTTCAGTTTAAATGTTTTATTTTAAGATATAATATGTTCAATTCCACTTACCAATTTGTTTTATGCATGGCTGGGGGCACGATGCCCACATGAAAGGAGCAACGTCAAGGATAAAGCCATCTAAGGGCCAATTGAAGAAGAAGAAGCTCAAGGGCATCTGAGACCTTACCTGGTGGGGTGCCAACTATCCATAGAGTAGTTTTCCTTTATGTTTATGAAACATGTGTAGTGTAAGTTTTATGAGTAAGTGTAAGATGTTTAAGGGTAAACATGTTTAGTTTTGTTCATGTATGAGTTATGTTGAGGACATGAACATGAGAACTTTTATTTTATCTTGTGTTGGTTTATATATGAACTTTATTTATGTAATGATAATCATGTTTGTGACAATTCAATGTGATCTATGCTTCCGCTTAGTGTTGTGCATGTTTTAGAAATTGGGGTGTTACAGAGAGGTACAAAAGATGAAAAATATATAGAAAATAGATGGTTTGAAAAAAAGAGGGAAGTGAAAAAAGATGAGGAAAATAGAAAAAAGAAAAGAGAGAAGTTGAAAGTAGGAGGGAAGTGGAAAAAAGGAGAGAAGGAGACAAGATAGGAGTGAAGTATAAAAAAGAGGAGAGAGAAAATTGTTTTGCTCATAACTTTCAATACTTAATTTTTTTTGCCAAAATATAAAGCATTAGATGCCATATAAAAATAATTTCCAACAAGACTAATGTTGATAGATTTTGGAGAAAGAATAATATGAGAGACGTATACTTCTTTCCGCACTTGTATTGTACAAATGTTTCTCTCATATTGTATGAATACTTTTAGTATAATACAATCTTTACTTCTCTCCTTTATCTTTCCTATTTCTCTAGTATTGTACTAAAAATCATTACTATAGTACAAAAGAAGAGGAACGAAGTATAAAAAAGGAGAGGAGAGAAATAGGAAATACAGAAGAAAGAACTAAACATTAGCATTTGTACTAAAATATTTGTAATCATCAGTTTGCAAAATGAAATCATTGAGGAAATAAGATTAGAAGAGATTGATTGGAAGCAGAATTCCCACTGCAAGTGGATCCAACTAGGAGATGCTAATAACAAGTTTTTACATACTATAGTAAAAGGGATAAGATGGAGGAACCAAATTACATGAATGAAAAAGTGATTCAGATGATTGTGTTGAAGAGACCATTGAACTTGCTAATCTAGTAAGGGACTACTTTTCTAACATTTTCACCGACCCATACACAGGCTCTCGTAAGAAATAGGTGGGGATGAGAATGTGGTATCATTTCCTAGACTAAACTCCTAGGAAATTAATACCATTGCAAGGATTCTACAGGAAGACAAGGTTAAAGATAGCTTGTTTGCTATGGCACCTGCAAGGAATCGGGGCCAGATTGGGTTGACACTAGATTTCTTAAATACAACTGGACCTCCATTAAAAAAAAGCATGGTTTCATTCATTTAAAAGCCCTATAAGGACAACAAATCATGACAAAATCTACTGACTCCTCAGTAGTTTTGATTATGAAATTCATCACCCCACAAACTATGATCATCTATGTCTGATCTCCCTGGATAATGGGTGTATCAAATTCCTCTCCAAGATTATGGTGAACCACATGAAACCATACTAGATGATTGGATCTCACCACTGCATATGAGCTTCATTCCTGGAAGATGTCTACATGATAATGTCATTCTTATGTAGGAATTTATACATTCTATTGAGAAGACGAGTTCCTCAAAGCATTTAATTGCCTAAAAAATCTATGTTTCAAAATCTTACGACAAACTTAGTTGGGATTTCATTCTGGACACTTTGAATAAATCTTCAATTCCCACTAACATTATTAGTATCATAATGAAAATCATATCTACAATCCTCTCTACCATTGTCTGGAATAAGGACAATCTGGCTCCCTTCAAGCCTTTGTGGGGTGTGAAACAAGGAGATCCCCTATCTCCCTACTTATTTGTCCTATGCATGGACAAGTTCTGGAAAGATATACAAAGGGAGGTGGACAATAAAATTGGAAACCTCTCCAACTCACGAATAAGAAGATAGCCTTATCACATTTGTGCTTTACAAACGACTTAGTTCTCTTTGGCGAGGCTTCAGTGGATCAAGAAAAATGCATCATCAAATGACTTCCCAAGTTCTAAGCAACATCTGGTCAGAGGATTTCTCAAGATAATTCTTTCATTTTCTTCTCAAAAAAGACACCGACTACATTGTGTAGTACGATCAGTAGAAAACTAGGGATGCCCCAGATAAAAGACTTTGGGAAACACCTAGAAATGTCGATCATTCACAAGAGGAATTCCAATGAGATTTACCTCAGTCTAGTAACATATACTAATCTAAAATGAGCAACTAGGCCAACATATCTCTATCCCTGATGGGCAGAATTGCACTGGCAAACTCGACACTCACTCTCACATCATACAAGCATCAAAAATTCCCACATCTATATGTGATAGATTAGATCGAATCACCCAAAATGTTGTATGGATTGGTTGATCAAATAGGAAAAGTACCCACTTGGTATCATGGGCAAATGTACTATCCTTTCATACCGATAGTGGACTGTAGATCCGAGCCACAATGGAACTTAATGAAGCAATGCTTATGAATCTGACAGGGAAATTTCCAAGTTCGGCAGAACCTATATGGAAACCCCTAATGGAGGCTAAATATCAAAGGCCATGGGGAATGCGTATAACTGGCTCAAGTATTTGGTGTGTCATCAACTCACAATTGCCCCAGATGAAAGAACAATCTGCAGTGGTTGTAGGCAACAGCTATGACACTAACGTTTGGAGTGATAAGTGGTGTGAGGAGCACAAGTACCCACCCTAAAAAGCAATCACGTCATCCCACAAGACCTTGAGGACCTCAAGATTTCCAGCTTGGTTATTTGAGAAGGATAATGGGATATTGAGTTCCTTCAACATTTCTTTGAAGACAAAAGCATCAACCTAATCCTTTCCATAATGACTCCCTACAATAATTTATGTAACGATAACATCTATTGGCTTAAGTTTCCCCTTGTCTGACTCTGCAGTTAAACAACTATATAGGAACTTGGTCACCCAGAAAGTCAAGAGATCGCAGGGTAATTGGAACATTATATGGACGCAAAAAGCCCCATGTGCATCATGACCGCATTCTTACTAATGAGCTGAGAAAGATGAGATACATGACTCACAATGACATGTATGAAATGTTGTAGACTAAATGTGGAGTCTTCGCTTCATGTTGTGTAGGATTGTTCAAGAGCAAAGGAGATTTGGACAAGACTTAATTCGACTGTTGACGCTGCCTTTTTTCATAATTTAGACGTCAAGAATTGGATTGAAGTCAATCTACAAAATAGAATCAACAACTGGAATACTCTATTTATGGTGACCTGTTGGCAGATCTGGAAAATAAGGAACTCGAAGATTTTCAAGAAAATACGGAAGCCCATCTTTGAAACTATCATAGACATAAGGATGATGACCAGACGCAAACATGCATCAACATGATCAGAAACCAACCCAAATGGAAACCAACACAACTTGACAGGGTACAAATTTGTGTGGACACTGTTGTGCACACTACAAATCAAAGAGTGTCCGCAAGCTTTGTCATTAGATGTCCAACTGGAAATTGGCTAACTAGGGGTTGCTGCAAACACACACAATCTGATCCATTGGAGGAAGAAATGCTAGCCATTTTAAGGGGCATAGAAGTTGCTATACAAGAAAATCTTACAAGATGTGAAGTTACATCAGACTCTCTCCTTTCAATTAGATATTATGAAGCCTAGTACGTGCCCTCCTAAATACCTACCTCTAGCCCAAAGAATAATCAACTACTCACAATAGTTTGAGGATATTCAATTCAACAAAGTGGATGGGGAGGCTAATCACCTTGCGGACAAACTGACTAAGTGGTTCTTGAAGATCCCGGGAGAGTCATTCACAACCGATGTTTGTCCCTACATACTGATCGACTAGTATATTGCAGAGAAGAATCAAGTAGACAAGTCATAATGTATAGTTAGTATACACCCTAAAAGTAAATATTTTCATAGTACGATAAAAGAGGAAGGAGTTATAGAAAAAAAAGAGAGAAGTGGGAACGAGATAAGATCCAAGTAAACATTAATAGTTTACTAAAAGACAATACAATACGAAAAAAGAGGAGGGAAGTATAGAAATAAGAGAGGGGAGAAGTAGAAAATAGAGAATAGAGAAGTAAGTGTTAGTCATGTACTAGACAACATTCGTTCATTATGGAAAAAGAGGAGGGAAGTATAGAAACGAGAGAGGAGAGAAGTATAAAAAAAATAGAGAAGTAAACATTTGTACCGTCCTTAACAATTGTACCATACTTTAAAAACAATCATACAATATGAGAGAGGAGAGAGGTAAACATCCGTACTGTACTTATAAAATAATTATACCGTACGAGACATGAGAGAAGTATATGTTTATTATATTATTATTTTTTAAAGTATGTAAATATTAGTCTTGTTTGAAAGTATATTTTATAAAAAATCTAATACTTTTTTCAACATAAAAATCATGTAAAGATCGAAAGTTATGAGCAAAATGATTTCTCTCTCTAGATAAAATCGGTTGTACCTCTCTCTCTTAGAAAATATAGCGTCGATAAAGGGAGGGACTCTATTTTTTCTACCAGAATCATACATATTTTTTTTCTTTTTTTCTCTATTTTCATAACCACTCATAAATATAGCAGATAGTGGGTCGTTATGCAGAAATATAACTGGTGGGGAGCAGGGATAAGACCGGATGGGTAGTCGTAACTCTTATTATTTATAATAATGCTACCCATAATAACTGATACACCCACCCACATATCTGATTCTCTGGAGTATGTAAAAGGTTGGTTCCAACTATTCTCTCTCATGCACACCTACTAACTCCATGCATAAGTTAAAGAGTCCCAAAATTCTCTCTCCACTCCTTTCTCTAGCCCCAATTTTGAAAATTCATTTTCTCTTTTACAACTCCTCTCTCCAACTCCATTCCGCCCACCGATATTCCTGCACTAGTACAATACATCCGCTTCCCAATTTTTGCCAATTCCGTTAGAACGCACCGTCGTGATATTGTTTCCAATATCATACAAAAAGTACGGTACTAACAACCACATTGTACATGAAGTACGGTACTAACAACCAAATTGTCATACATTCAAAAAGTAGCGTATTGACAAAGAAGTACAGCACTGACAGACACATTGTACTAGAAGTACAATACTAACAACCACTTTTACAGTACAAAAGTACAATACAAGTCGACAAGGAGTGACTCAAATGGTCAAGCACAATGTCCCCCTAACAAAGGTACCCATGTTCGAATACAACACATTTTACACGTATTACACATTTTATTCTTTACACAACATTATAATACAAGACGTACGGTACATGACATATAATATTAATAACACATTCTATAAGTACACTACGAGTGTATTTGAGATGAAATCTGGACTAACAAGGAATCAGGAGGCAACAGAGCTTTTTACAAAAAAGATTGGAAGAAATTAGAACGAAAAAAAATTTAAATCTAGGTACTTCCTCATAATATGTAGTGGGTGGATTATCATATGTGCAATTAATTGGAAAGTAGATTCAATAACAACACTTTCCATGACATTGCATGACTTTTACATGACAATAATATATAAAAAAATCAGCTGCAGGTGCATGATGCATTAAATTTCTTTTTTCTATGCTCTGGTATGCCAGCGGGTCAATCAATGCCTATGGTTAGAATTTAGGCTGTTTCGTATGAAGATTGGAGACATCGACGTGACAGACTCCAATATAGTGACGCTAGGTGGCTCCGCATCCGTCCTTCCCCATTACCTACCTCAAATTTTGTTGCGGGGACGCCACCGCTGTGCCACTAGTTCGAGGACGGGGTTGGATATACAGACTCCAAATCAGACGAACTTCCGGAGGACCCTCTCCCGTGATAAACGTTTCTTATCTGCCCCCTCCTCATTTCTCCGCTCCATCTCCACGTCATCGTCGGCATTCAGTAGGGCCTAGGTCTCTGCAGCGGGATGGTCGTGGTCCTTGTGGACCCACCTGGCTCGTGGGACCAAAATGGAGGTGGTTGTGGGTCCAGTCTAGCGAGGACGAGAACGAAGTCGCCTGTCAGCTTCCTTTCCTATTGCTTTTCCTGACCAAACTCCCGTGACGCCGGGAGCCTCTTTGCCTATAAAACCTGCCCCTTGGGCTGCCGTGAACCCCCTGCTTCTTCTTCGTGTCAAGCGAATCGGTTTCGTTTTAGTTCTTTTACGTGTTGCGATTGCGCTTTGAAATTTCAAAGCGGCAGTTTTGGGGTTTTGCCACCTCGAGGAGTAAGGAAGAAGCTGAAGAAGACCGAGAAAGAGAGCAGTGTTCGAGTCGAATCCAATTAGGAGAAAATAGATCAGCTAACCAAGGGAAGAAACAATGGTGATTCAGAAGCTGCTAGGACTAGATCTACCCACAACATCAGATCTCTGGTCCCCCGCCGGCGGTGGCGACGAGTGGCAGTGCCTCGTTCCAGGCGCCGACATCCGGGTTATAACATCCGGAGGGAGAGCCATCGAGGCCCACTCCTCCGTCCTAGCCTCCGCATCGCCAGTTCTAGAGAGGCGCCTCTTCAAGAGACGCCCGAAACGCCACCACAATGGCGCGACCTTGCTTCCCATCGCAGGGGTCCCGTGCGACGCCGTCTTGGCCTTCCTCCGGTGCCTATACCGCGGAAAGATGGCATCTTTACCGCCAAAAGACTGCGACGGCGGCGAGACCACTAGCCGGAACAACCACGCCGTCCACCTGCTGGTGTTGTCCCACGCGATGCGCGTCCCGTGGCTTAAGCGCGCGGCGGAGTCGGCCCTAGCATCGTCTCTGCGGGCCGATGACGTGGCGGATCTGCTCCAGCTCGCCAAGCGCTTTGATGCGCCAAGGCTCAAAGTGCGGTGCCTCAACTACGTCCGGGATAACACGGCGGCAGTGGAAGCCACGGAGGGTTGGAGGTTCCTCAGGAGGTGTAACCCAAGGATGGAGGCCGATGCCGTGAGGTTCGTTAAGGAGGCGCAGAAGCGAGACGAAAGACGCCATAGGAGGAGGGAGGAGAACAGGGCGTATGTTGAGCTAGGGGACGCTGTGGAGTGCCTTCACCACATACTCCGCGAAGGTTGCGGGGGTGTGGGCCCCAGAGAACGTCGTGGGCCGGCGGCGGTCGGGAAGCAGGATCACCTCGAGGCCGACGGTGGATGCTGCTGGTGGGGGCAGACGTGCGAGGGGCTTAGAGCGTTGATCCGACACTTCGCGACGTGCCATCAGCGCCGCGGCGGTAGTGGCGGGTGCTCGAGGTGCGGCCGCATGGTACAGCTCCTCCGGCTACACGCCACAATATCGTGCGAGCTGGATAACCCAGTGCCGCCGCCGCTATCGGCTGTGTGTGCGCTCAAGCCCGGGGAAGAGGATGACAGCAACGTAAAGTGGCAGCTGCTGGCCAGAAAGGTGGTCTCCACCAAGCTCATGACCTCGCTCGCCCTCTCCAAGAGAAAGAGGGAAAATGCAGACGAAGGATCTTGTCGCCGGGCAAACACCAAACCATGGAAGAACCACAGATCAGCAGCCTGAGAATTGAGATCTGTCATTTTGCCGGTGCCGATTCAACAGTTCAGTATAGTACAGCAATGATCCATCGCATCCAGTATGAGAGAGTCCCTTTTTGGTTGCTGTTATATTCTTAGAAGGAGAAAGGATCAGAATTCATTTGTTCGTATGTATTATTCAGAGGATCGCAATTTGTCTGCTGCCTCCTTTTGTATATACTGCAGATTTATAAATCCAATGATTGAAGATATCTCATACACCATTCCATGTGATTATCAGAAGAAAAAGAAAATAGACCGTTGCATAGTTAGAATTTTTGCTCATATTAGCATCTGAACTATGAATCCCCAAATGTCACATTTAGGTCAGAATATAGGACAGATCGCTATCTTTTAAAACAAACGGTTCACATTCGGAGGTGTCACGTTCAACAACCAAATAGCCAATCTGCCTTCACTTTTCAGATTGCTCATATTAGCATCTGAACTATGAATCCCCAAATGTCACATTTAGGTCAGAATATAGGACAGATCGCTATCTTTTAAAACAAACGGCTCACATTCGGAGGTGTCACGTTCAACAACCAAATAGCCAATCTGCCTTCACTTTTCAGATTGCTCATATTAGCATCTGAACTATGAATCCCCAAATGTCACATTTAGGTCAGAATATAGGACAGATCGCTATCTTTTAAAACAAACGGCTCACATTCGGAGGTGTCACGTTCAACAACCAAATAGCCAATCTGCCTTCACTTTTCAGATACAATATCTAATTTTGGCTTTACTTTGTCGATGTTACAACATTTGACAGCCAACCAACCTGCTCTTACCATAGTTTTTTTCATGCAGAATTGAGGCGTCAAGTGCTACCGGGTTTTTCCATGATGTTATTTTTTCTTTCACAAACGAGCTAAGGCCTATCAAGATATTCAAATAACATCTTCTACATGTTGGGAGAGAATTTTGAGGCGTCTAGAGATTATAATCCTTTCACAATTCCATCTACAACTCAACACTCCAGAACATCAAATGTCCACTCAAAATGGTTATTATCGTCTGAGCTTGGTAAAAATGACAAACACCTATGGGAATGAATTGTGTTTATATGTCGGCACCATGACACCGCCTCATGATCTCCTAGCTTCAAGCAAACACGAGTACACACTCTACTAGATTAATACCACATGTCAATGAGATTTAACACAAATCAACATTTTAATTGTGTTGACACATGTATAAAGATAAAAAGAAAGTGTAGCCTACTCCTTTTCTAACCACGAGCATCAAATCTAAACTCCATTACTCCTAATTTCCTCCCTCTACGAAGAAGGACAAAGATGATGTTAACATACAATTTTCATGTTCCCACTAGTCTCAACTATATGGCAAAACTTCTATGACTCGCATAAGGAATCTACACATCACCACAATAAGGTTATGCATATAAAAACACAATCAGACAGGTGAAGAAGGTGGAGCTATGGTGAGCTAAGCCATATTGGAAAGACAAAACGAACATCTTGAAACAAAGAAACTAATTGAGAAAATGATCAAGTGCTTGTTAAGAACATACCTCTCACCAACATATGCCATTGAACATTATTTTATACTCTTTAGTTGAATTCTAAACGAGGACCAAATCGACTACTTCCGTCCATTTCGAACCAATTTTGTGTTGCCAAATACACATAACAATCACGTCACAAACTGATCAATGCGTTTATCAACAAAATCCAGATCCAGATCCTGTTTGGACTCGGATCGAGTTCCTATGCTAAATAGGGCCAACTTCCCAACATGTTTCCAAACAAGGGCTGGAAAATTTACGGATGCAGCTCAAGTTAGGTAGTTACAATGAAAAAGATTGGGATATAATAATTACAAGACAAGACAACAACATTGAAACCACCTGGATGGGATACTAGAACGGTGTAAGTTGACATGAAAAACCTACTCCCTGTTATAGGGCGTACATACCTCGTTGCGTTCCCATTCCGCAGGCGGGTAACGTGGAGATATATGGACGTTCATATGCTCTCGCCACCGGTATTTGTGACCTCATGGAGCTCGTGGGACAGTACTATAGTAACGGGATCGGAGAGTGACGGTGAAATGTAACAGTGCAGATATTTTGCCGGCGGGTTGCCGTCCTTTCTGTCCCTCCATCACCGTCGTTTCTCAATTGGGGGGGGGGGGGGGTGAACATCTCAGCCATTCAACTCCAAAAACCCGACTGGGGATGGATCTCCAGGGGTTTTTTTGGGGGGTTGAATGATTGAGATTTATTTTCAGGATGTGTTGAAAACGGTATTTCTTTCAGCACTGGATCCAGGGGCGGGGAGGAGAATGGAGAAAAAGAGTTGAATGCGACGTGAGCGGCCATGCAGAGAAGGAACACAGACTGGCATGGCATGCTGCGACGAGATTGAAGTCAGCTAGCCCGATCGGATGGTGTGATCCCTGTTGAGATCCCTGTTGAATTACAAGAAAAATTCTACACATAGCACACCCTATACCCGACCACATACCCGGTTCTCGGGAAACCTCAACAGCCGTTTTCCTCTACTGCTGCGCCAGTCCACTAACTCCTCCTGCTGCATGCACATTATCTCCAGCAGCGATTTTACATGTTTTTACATGCAAAAAGGATGCATGATCTCGTAACCAAATAAAAATCCACCATATCTCGCCACCTACTCCATACAACTGTCATACAAATGACAGATATCAATCCACTATAGCTTACAAAAAAATCTATTGCATATTTATCCCCACTGCAGATTACGTAAGTACTGTACCTAGAATAAATACATATACATTCACAAATGAATTTGAGAGGTACTGTACTTATATTTGACAAACTGGGTTGAAAATTATTAATTGAGTACAATACTTATAGATGCATTTTATAGTTGATTATGGACCAGATGTGCACTACATTTTTGAAAAAAATTATGTCCATGCGAAAAATGTTGTTATTGGATTTCGTAGGTACTGTACTTATGCTTCCAGATCAGTTATACAATTATGATTGATTTTGTAATTTGTTAAGTACTGTACTTATGCTTGATTTTATAATTTGGTAAGTATTGTACTTATGTTTGAAAAAACTGAGTTGGAATTAACAAGTGAGTACTGTACTTATTTTGTATGGATTCCATAAGTACTGTACTTATGCTTCCAGATCAGTTATACAATTATGCTTGATTTTGTAATTTGTTAAGTACTGTACTTATGATTGGTTTTATAATTTGGTAAGTATTGTACTTATGTTTGAAAAAACTGAGTTGGAATTAACAAGTGAGTATTGTACTTATTTTGATGACAAATGTTACTACTGGATTTCGTAAGTACTGTACTTATGCTTCCAGATCAATGTTGTTATTGGATTCCGTAGGTACTGTACAAATACGGGAATGCAGGTGGATGCATTAGAATGAGAGAGAATAATTACAAGAGAAAAAACGAATTTGCATGGACTTTGCATGAGAGAATAGTGGAGAGAGATATTATTGCATGGACTTTGCATGAGTATTAATACAAAAACAACTGCAAATGCTGCAGATCTGTTTTCCCAAAAAACGGGTGGATGGCCGGGTATAAGGGGGACTGTGTGTAGCCTAACTCAATTACAATGGGTTAAATTTCTAGCACGCTCACGCTGCTTCACGCGCACTTACAAGTCACGTGCACAATTCTTTTGTTTTTTGTTTTAATTTGATAGGGGGTCTTCATTCACCCTGTCCCCCGAGTCCAGGCACAAAAGAGAAAGGGTTACAAAATGAGAATTACCAGGAGAGAGCACTCAACGTGTGGCCCAAAAAGTATACCACCCGTAAACAACTTAGTAGTTATATTCTATCTCCTTTTTACATGTTTAGTATGGCTAAGACCTTGTAAATCGAACATGTACGTTGCTCTAATAGGCGATGGCATGTCCCAACTTTTGTAGAACACATATCCATCTTCAAGAGACCCCCCATAAGTTGCTAATGTTGAAAAAATTTTAGGTTTTTACGTCGTTACATGCAACAACGACAGATACAATAAATTAACGATTACATGCCAGATCTAGATAAGAAGCAGAAGAATAAACAATACAGGAGAAAATAAATTGAGTTAGAAACCTGACCAGATGGTTTGTTAAAAAAACAAACACGTTTTACTTAAAGAAAGCATCGTCGTGCAGTCCTCCAGGACAGACGCCGTTGTTACAACCACAATTTTGCATATGTTTTCATAATTAAAATATAATGATTTTATGAATATGGACTTAATTGAAAAGGTTTAATATTTTGCTTCAAAAGATGGATTTCTTTGCAAATCTCCCTTTTGATAGGAATTTCGTGGTTCCTATTATTATATTAATCCAATAATAGATATAAAAGAGAAGAAAAGAAGAAAAGTCCAAATATTAGAAAAAGATACAAGATAATGAATATTAAGCAAAGTATTTATGATAATTATATAGAAATCTCTAGAAGGTTGCATTAATGGCCACAATTGAGTAAATTTCGTTTATATGTGATTTCTAATTAAGGAAATAGGAAAATAGGAATGGAAATAAAAGATAAAGAGAAAATCCTTAAAAAGAGATATCTTAATAAAGAAATAAGTAAGATAATGAGAAATGAAGAATGTAGATGCATCTAAAAGGATAATAAGCATCCTTCAAAAAGGATTTTAAAATCTTAGGATTTATTGGGATCCAAGGAGTCCCAATGGATAAGAAAAAAGAGAAAATGCAAAAAATACAAAATAAGAGGATAATGGGATACTTAATTAATGAATACGAGGTTGAAAATGATCGGGCATCGTTTGACATTTTTTCCCCTCCACGTGCTAAAGTGCTGGCCACTTAAGTGAGGGCAAAGACGTAATTTGGTTATGTTCTGGGCCGGCTACGTGGTGCAAGAAAAGGGTGACATGGCAGCCTCCCATTGGTCCAAGTAAGCATTCTTACAAAAATTGTATCTAATTAATGGTAGCTCGGATGGATACATATAATATATGAATTTTGCTCAAAAAAAGTGAAGAATACATTAAAAATAGATTTAGATCTTAATTCCTCTTGTAATTCGAAAAGTAGTTGAAGTTACCAACTTTAAAGCATCAATGCTTAAGAAACCCTAATCTATGATGATTAATGAATTAGGAAGGGTTATTTGAATGTTTAAAGATGATATTAACATGTTGATTACAAAAAGACACATTAGATCTAAAAGGATGAACTATACACGTAATTGGATTAATTTAGGGTTCCATGTGCATAAATAGGCTTTAATGGGCCTTGAAACCCTAATCAAGATTCGTAATGGCTTTAATTGTTCAAATTCATGTATGAAGCTAAGATATGATGAGTCTAAGCTATTTCGAGTATAAAAGTTCCTATTTGTTGATAAATACCCTTAATTTGGTAATTAGGGTTTTCTAATGGATAAATGTGAATAGTAATAAATGGAGTCCATATATGAATTAGATTATAATGAAATATGAGTTGTCAATTTGGAAGGAATCTAAGATGATAATTGGGACTAATGATCTTGAAATAACTTAAAAGGATAAAAGTGGTAATTTTAGTGTAAAGGGAAATAACAGACTTAATTGACTTTTAAGTAGGCTTATGATGTTGAAATTAGGGTTTGTGAACTAAAAGAGTATTAAAAGTGATAAAGGTATTATGGAGGCTAAAACCCTAATAAAACCCTAAAGTGGCCTAGAAATCCTAAGGTAGTCCTGAGAATGTTTTGGATAAAATAATGACACTTGGATGTCACTACAAAAAAATGGATTTTTAGTGAAGGTCATTTGTGAAGGATCAAAGCCCTTCAAAAATATTGACTTTTTGTGAAGGGCAGTCCTACACAAATGAACCAGTTTCCTTCAACCGAGTTCTTTATGAAAAAGACAATTACTAAAGGTCTAAAATCCTTCTACAATGTAAAAATTCCTTCACTAAGATTCCCACCAAATTTTCCCGCCCCACTAATTGGTAATTAAGATATTGGACTAGTGAAACAGTTTCCACTCCTTGCACACCGTTTCCTCTCCTTGCGCTCCCCCACCCCTGTGTTGCGAGTGACGGTACTGGTGCCCCCAGCGGAATAGTGGCAGCCGGCAAGAGGACCCTCTGTCCCAGCGGAAACCACAGCCACTGGCGTGAAGAGGACCCCCCGTCCCAGCGGAAGCAACGGTCTCCGACGTGAGGACCCCCCATCCCAGCGGAAGCAACGGCCGCGGCGTGAGCTCGCCCTGCTCGTGAAGAGGACCCCCCGTTCCACAACGGTCGCCGGCGTGAGGACCCCCCGTCCCAGCGGAAACAACGGCCGCCGGCGTGAGCTCGCCCTGCTTCGACTTCGACCGTGAGGAAGGTCTGCTTCGACTTCCCCTGACCTGCACTGACAAGGCAACAATTTCTAGTAGGAAAGCATTATCAATGCCATATGGGCCATCTGCCTTGTAAGGATTGAGATCCTTAAGATTTCTCTATATCTCGTATTATATTGGTGCAGTAGACATGTCACTCAATTGTTCATTCCTCAGCTTTGTGAAGCATCCTGGGAGGACGTCCATGTCTTCTTAGGATGGTGAGACCACACTAGTGAAAATCAATTGGAAGTGATCATTGATGGTCTTTTTTAGATCCTCTCTAGTAGAATAGCTTCCATCCATGTGTCGGAGGGTGGGAATGAGATTTATTCTTCTTTGATTTCTGATAAAAGCATGGTAAAACTTATTATTCCTATCACCATACTGAACCAGTTGATGTGGCTCTGTTATTTCCAATCTTCCTCCCCTTCTAGCAAAAAATGGTCAAGTTTTTGTTCCAGGTTGGCACAGGAACTATGCTTCCTTGGATAGAAAGTTCTTTCTACAGCTTTTTGCAATCTACTGATATGAGCAATGAGTTCATTTTTCTACTTATTTTTAGCTTTCGCATATCATGTACCCCATTCCACAATGGGCTTTTGGATTTTTGTTATTGCTTCCTGGAAGATGCCATTATTATCCCAGTTAGATTTCATGATTTCATGGAATTCGACTCTATCTAGACATGAAGATTTGATTAAGTGTTGAGAATTGTTGCTTTTTTTGCTTCTTCATAATGTCCACGTGGTTGTGATCAGACCCGATGCAAGGTAGTATTTCATAGTACATGTTACTGTGTTTCTGGATCCTGTCTGCATTTGTGACTTCCCTATATAGTTTTTCATGGAGGATGGCTTTTATGTAAGTGAATTTGTGCCCCACACTACCAATTTCTATTAATCTTGCAAGGATTAGGGCGTTCTGAAACCTAGTTGCTTCATTGTAGTTGAACTTGTTGCTGCCTAGTTTTTCATTTGATGAAATCATACAGTTACTTGTGGTCCTGAGGCTAATGGTATGGACATGTTGCCAGAGGATAGAACGGCCACTCAGCCTTGGACATGTGTAAATGAAAGTGATATCAGTGTTTCCATTGATAGAGAAGTGAATATAATACTTGTGGCTTTCTATGATTTGAATGTTGTAATCTTTTTCATTCCATAGGACCCAAATGCCTCCTGAAAAGCCCCTTGCTTCCACTCAGTGTGAACTGGAGAAACCTAGGTCTTGACTGGATGCAGTAGCCTCTCTTCCTGAGATATAAGATTCAACAATGGCCACCCACTTGATGTCATGAGTTCTTACTAAGTTTTTTAGAGTGTGTCTGACTTTAACATGATCAACACCTCTTATATTCCATATGGTTGTATTAATCATTGAAAATATACTTAGTGTGATGTAATAATGTAAAGATTATCAGGCATTACCTGCGGACCCTCCTAGGTCATCTGAGCCCTTCCTCACTTTACTACTTCTGCTATATAGGTGATTAACTAGGGTGGATAATGAGTTATTCCTTACTCATTTCACCTTAGAATTTCTACTGGAATTGATGAATTGAATATTGGTGTCTATGTTTCTGGAAGTGTCCTCATTTACGTTTATCACCATTTCCAATGCAGTTGGCTCCTCATTTTCCTTGCCTCGACCTTGGATGACCTCATATCCCACTGGGTTAACAATTGTGTGCCTATCCTCCTTATTGGTGTCTGTGTTTGTCTTATGAGAAGTTTCTGTGGGTTTATCAATAGGTTTGTCATGACTATTTTGATCATTGTGGTTCTTCTGTTCCTTGACGGTCGCATCGAGTTCCTTTCTAACCTTCTATTTCTTCCTTCACACCTTTGGTCCCATATTATTTCCATTAGCATTATTGCCTTCCAGCACTTGAGCTTCTTCCATTTCTCTTCCCTTGGCTTCCTCCTCATTTAGGATTCAGTATTTATCCATGCTTCCCTTTCTCTTTTGCTTGGGTTTTTTGGCATCTTAATTGCGAATTGGTCAGCTCATCGATATCTTTTTGCCATAGTAAACCTGCCATTTCTCCTCCTCTTATATCCATCACACACCTGCATCATCTTTGCATTCTATTGGCAAGGTTCCTCCTTGGTCTCCTTCTCCTTCATCTTGTTTCTTACAGTCTTTTGCCATATGACTGATTTTACCACATTCCAGGCACAGGTTAGGCAAAGATTCATACTCAATCTTGTATTCTCTCCCATGGATGAGGATGTCCAGATGAATTGGCTTTTTCATATTGATCTCGATGGTTAAGCGTGCCTTTTCAATTTGTTGATTGGTCGTCTACTCGAATCAGTTGTCCAACAGCTTGTCTGACTCATCCAAAAATTTCTCTATGGTAGAAGTGGGGTGGCAGTCCCACCACTCATATCTAGGTGACTATATGGTCTGGAATTCCATTCATAGGTTTGAAGTAACCGTTCGAAGGCCACACCATCAGACATCCTCCAAATAATGGCCATGGCCCTCTACTGAGGGTGTTTAGATGATTTCCTTTATTCGAATATTGCACAATGTAATACTAATTTGTTAGTTTGAATGGTTCCATTCTCCCAATTGGTCTCCAAAGTAACTTCCAACATTCATCCATCGTGAGAAATCCTATAGATCTACCAATTAGTTTGACATTGACTGCATATTTGTATGGCTTGCTCAGGATTTGTTCTGCTTTCGATGCAACGAATATCTCAGGATTTGTTCTGCTTTCGATGCAACGAATATCTCAGGATTTGTTCTGCTTTCGATGCAATGAATATGACAATGATCATCAGTTGTTATAAATGGGCTACTCATTAATAACTCTATAAATGAGTATTACACACAGCTACTCATTAAGGTGTCATTAATAACTCTATAAATGAGTATTACACACGGCTACTCATTAATGGGCTACTCATTTATAACTCTATAATGGGCTACTCATTAATAACTCTATAAATGATCAGTATTACACACAACTACTCATTAAGGTGTCAGACAATTTGCTTTTATACACAATCTATGAATCAATGATACTACAATCTAAACTTTTATCTTTTATTTTTCTCCTGTTTAGTTTTGTTTTTAGTTGTAATGTGACCGTTAACTTCTTGTGTATTTGTATGCAGATGGATTTCTTACGGGATAGAAATTGGATGTATATTGCTAATAGGATGCAAAGTGAAGTATTCTAATCTGGTTTACAAAAATTCATTGAATTTGCACGTACCCATCAAATACCACCCAGACCGAGAAATTTAATTTGCCCTTGTAAAACATGCTCGAAAGATACATTAAATCAGAGGATGACGTATTCTTACATGTTTTACAAAAAGGATTTGTCCGCGGATATGATGTCTGGACATATCATGGGGAGATGATTGGGAGGAATACAATAAGTGCAACGTCTACTAGACCTACATCTGGAAGTATGCATCAAATGTTGGGAGATATATTCGGAATGGGCGATACAAGTCATGCCAGTGAGTTTGAACTCGAGGAGGAGCCTGCAAATCTTAACACCCAATGCTTTTTCAAGCTTCTCAATGAAGCTGATCAACCACTGTATGAAGGTTGTAAAACTCACTCCAAGTTGTCCTTTCTGGTGCCTCTGTTATATCTGAAGGAGGAGTCTGGATGGTCAAATAATTATTTTACAAAGTTGTTGAAGTTGATAATCTCAGCCTTTCCAAAAGAAGGTAGTCTGTTTCCTGAGACTTATTATGAAGCAAATAAAGTTGTAAAAGACCTTGGCCTCAAAAAAGTTAAAATTGATGTCTGTCGAAATGACTGCATGCTCTTTCGTAAAGGTTCATCAAAGAAAGACATGTGTGATACTTGTGGTGAGTCTATATGGAATGAAAAGACATATAAAACAAAAGGCAAGAAGGTAGCTGAAAAGGTGATGTATCACTTTCCTATTATCCCTCGTCTGGAGAGACTTTACATGTGCCCTTCAGTTGCAAAAGATATGATGTGGCCATTTAAAGAAAAAGGAAATGATGGTCGTATTCATCATCCCTCTGACACGGAAGAATGGATCTCAATAGATAGAGAATTTCCAAACTTTTCTGCTGAACCACGAAATGTCAGACTTGCTCTAGCTACATACGGATTCAATCTGTTTGGACTTATGAGTGCTTCAAATAGCACATGGCATGTACTATTAACCCCTCTCAATCTCCCGCCTTGGCTTCTTCTAAAGGAGCCATACATAATGATGTCTTTGCTGATCCCATGTCCTCATATGGTTGGGAATGATATTGATATTTACTTAGAGCCATTAATTGATGAGCTTCAAAAACTTTGGGGGAAGGGAGTTAAAGTATATGATGCTTATAGCAAGAAAAACTTCACTATGCGGGCAATGATCTTATGGACCATAAATGATTTTCCGGCTTATGGTGACCTTCTGGTTGGAGCACCAAAGGGAAAAAGGATTTAGGTTGCCCATCTTGTAATGTAGACACCTTATCCAAGTGGCTTCAATTTGGCAAGAAACAATGTTATGGTTTCCATCGACGTTTCTTGAAAAACAATCATATATATAGGTGTGATAAAAAAAGTTTCAATGGAGAACAAGATTTCCGTCAACCGCCTAGGCGCTGGTCAGGTGATGATATACTACAACAATTTTAGGGTTGCACAAACATCACATTCGGAAAAACTAATAAATGTAAAATCTCTACAAATGGACATCAGCCATTTCCGCCTGGATGGAATAAAATAAGCATTTTTTTTCGACTCCCGTATTGGAAATATTTGTTGCTGAGACATAATTTGGATGTAATGCACATAGAAAAAAATGTTTGTGAGAACATATTGAACACTTTGTTGGGCGACTTGAAGAAAAGTAAGGACAACTTACAAGCTCGTCAAGATCTAAAACAATGGGGTGTCCGAAGGGATTTGTGGCAAGTCGATTCAGGGAGCCATTATTACTTACCTCCAGCATCTTTCACAATGAGTAGTATGGAGAAAGAGAAGTTTCTATCTGTTTTACAAACATTGAAGGTTCCTGATGGATATTCTTCTAACATATCTAGGTGTGTCAACATGAGAGAGAAAAAACTATTGGCATTGAAGAGCCATGATTGTCATGTTTTAATGCAACAACTTCTTCCTGTTGCCTTGCGGAACTGCATAGGCCTAGATGTTTATAAACCTATTGCAAGCCTATGTTTATTTTTCAATAGTCCTTTGCTCAGATGCTATTGATGTAGAAGAATTTAAGAAGCTTGAAGAAGACATTGCTATCACACTATGCTACTTAGAGAGAGTTTTTCCTCCAACATTCTTTACCATTATGATGCATTTGCCTATCCATTTAGCTTATGAAGCCAGAGTTGCCAGTTCTGTACGGTATAGGTGGATGTACCCCATTGAGAGGTACTTGAAGAAACTCAAGAATTATGTCAGAAATAAAGCTCAGCCTACCGGTTCTATTGCTAGAGGCTATTTGGCAGAAGAATGTTTGACATTTTGTGCTAGATATCTACCTGATTTTGACACAAAATTCACTCGTACTCCTCATAATGTTGATGACTCTCCTATTAGAGTGGGAGTACCAAAACACTTTGATGTGCAAACTTTAGAATAAGCCCATCGAAATGTACTATTTAATACTGACATGTTCGATGATTACAGAAGGTAATTAAATTTTTTTTCAATGTTAACTTGTTTCTAATATAGACTAACCACAACTTTTGAATTTTTCCAATAACTAGTGAACACATGATAAAGCTTCAAGAGGCCGAACCAAATATCACACTACGTGCTTTAGAAAAAAAACACGCAACCCAGTTTGCTAGGTGGTTGAGAGAGCATGTAAGTAATTTATAAAATTAATCTGAAATTTTATTTTGAAAGAGTATTTAATCCCTTCTTATTTTTATGTTGATAAATTAGGTAATACGTATGCAAATGGATCATCCAAAAGATGTTAGTGAGGAGTTGAGATGGATATCACAGGGTCCTTCTATAGATGGAATGTCATATGAAGGCTATTCAGTAAATGGATACCAATTCCGCTCAAAACATGTTGATAGTACTTCTACTACACAAAATAGTGGGGTCTACTTGGTGGCAGATACATCTAGTTATGCAAGTCGGAGGGATAAAAATCCTATTACGACTACAATTACATATTATGGACAATTGGAGGAGGTCATTGAGCTATGTTATGGTGCAGACATAAAAATACCATTGTTTCAGTGTGCTTGGTTTGATGAAAGTTCTTCTAACAGTTTGCGCATTGACAAATATGGTTTCAAATAGCTCAATTTCTCAAGGAGACACAATCAAGATGAGCCATTCACTCTTGCATCACAAGCAATGCAATGCTTTTATGTAAACGATCCTGATGATGATAATTGGTTCACTGTTTTGAAACTCCCACCTCGAAATTATTCTGAAGTACCTATCGTTGAGGATTATATGAGTGGGACACAAGTTCATAGTGGTAACAACCACACAAGTGATGATATCTCCTGGTCAAGGAATGATATGCATGGATCATTTGTTGCTAGGGAGCCTGAGGAATAAAGTTGTTTTGATTAGTTGTTGCAAACCTTAGTGAATGATCGTGCTTGCAATATTTTTCTTTATGTATTATTATGTTTTGGTGCAAGGATATTGCCTTGTCATTTGTCCCTTTTTTATCTTATGTAGGATGAGGAATATTTTTTGTTGATGTAATATTTTTCTTTGTGGATTATTATGTATTGGTGCAAAGATATTGCATTGTTATTTGTCCCTTTTTATTTAGTGGATTATTATATATGTGCTTACAATGTTGTACATTTATTCCATAAACTGTTGGACTAACCTCTTATGCATTTCTACAATTGTTATGTTTTCATCTTATGTAGGATGAGGAACACAAGGTCAACTATGAGAGTTTCTACAACCCCAAGAAATGAAAAATATGCAAAAATCTTGGTCCCAATTTATAACATGGGTGCAACAAAATCAGGTTGTTTGATGGCAACAATTGAGTATCAGATTAAACTTATTAATATAATATTGCAACATAAATAAAATTTGTTTTATTCTCTTCTATATTTTCAATAGGCGGAATCATCTAGAAGTACACAGTTTGGCTCGACGAGTGTGTTTCCAAATCTGCCCCCTTCTGGAGTATTTCAATCTTCTATTGGTACAACATCGTCAAATTTTAGAGCACAGGTACATATTCACAAATTTAAAGAATTTTAAATTTTTATAAATAAAAGAAGTTGAAAATGAGAATCTTGCTTTAAAGGCTCAAATGTTTTCAAATGAGGCTTCTCCTGGTGTGTTTTCTACTCAAGCTACCTCAAATGGTATCAATGGGCCAGGGCTTACGTTTCAATCACATGTATGACATTACATACATTTTTTATAACGGCTTATCTGAAATAAACTCCTTCTCATGCTATCAATTTTTTTTGAAGCCACATTTTTTTCAAAATGGGCCTCCGACTGTTTTGTTTCCCGCTCAAGGTGGTGTGAGTGGATCCCAGGTATAAATATAAAATATATATTACTGATATTTTCCTATTCATGTTCAACTTTATTGAAAAATTAAATTCTTTTCAAGCATCAATATTTCCCAAATGGTCATCCTATTGGTGTGTTTCCCTCTCACGGTGGTACAATTGGATCACATGTATTTATATAAATGTATTATCAAATGTGTGGTTATTTATGATCATCTTAAATTGAAAATTTAAATTCTTTATCAGCATCAATATTTTCTAACTTCAACTCGTACTGGTGCGTTTCTGGCTCATGGTGGTACAAGTGGAGAAAATCATGCAAGGGATACTGCAACGGAAGACGTTCATAATGCTTGAAGAATTGTTATGAAGCCTCACAATTCCATGGATATAGATAGTATTTAGAAAATGTGTTTGAGATCCATAGGACATTAGATCATATGTTCCACCTTGTAGTTAACCATTGTCAATCTATCAGAATACTCATTCACCTCATTATTTGTATTCTTCTTCTTTATCATATACTAAACTTTTCTTCTTACCATTCTTTTTTTTACTTACTCACATAGTTCGTTCTTAGTTTTTCATATTATTTGGTATTTTCTTGACATTTTAATTGATGTTTATCAACATGTGAAGCTTCCATGGATTCCATGATATCCACATTTTAAATTTGTTTTCTAGCTGTTCTTTCCATGTAATTGCTACTGCTATCATGACATGATATAGAAGAGAAGACTTGTGTGTGTAGTAGCTACCATATGGAATTGGTGGGTTCTCAATGGCTGTGTTTGGGAGAGTTGCGGTGGTATCTATACCAACTCTGTTGATGTTGGTGCTGATCTAGTAGGCAAGGTTGGTGCTGATCTATACCAACTCACTTGCCTCCTAAAAATTAAAAATGCCTAGCCCCCTCAGGCCCCTATGGGAGCACCTGGCTGCCTATACAACCTCCTAGACTTTATATTGTACTTCATATGCACATTTGTTGATTTTTTTGAATGTCTCATAACTTGTAATTCTGACTTAGGTTGTTAGACTATGTGCAAATTCAAGAGAAGCTGTCAGTTCTCCTATTGAGCATTTGAATCTCCATTACCAGGTATTGTATTTTTAGTCCCTTTTTACGAGTAAATTGCATCAAATCGGTATCTTTTGTTTCTTACATACACCATTATGTTGATGAGACTTTTCCAAAGCTCCTAGTTATGCAATGGGCTATGTATGTGTAAAGTAGTTCCTTGAACTCATCTTCAATAATGCAACTTAAATTCACATAGTTGGTTCTTCACTTGGTCCATGAGGTGTTTGTCAGTGCCCTGACCTCAGAACCTATTATTTGTTTTTATTAGCTCATCAACAGCTCTATAAAATCAATAGAATAACAACCTGTTCGAAAGTTAAGCCATTTCTGGCTAGAAACAATCGTTGATACCTAACTTGAAATATGAAGAGCCTGTCTGAAAACAATCTGTTGATCCCTCAAGCTTAAAATATGAAGAGACTTTCCATTGTGTATCTGATCCATTCAAGGAACCCCCCCCATTTGAATGAAATAACAATGTCTATATTGTAACTTCTGAATAAGCGACATTCAGAGAAATAGCATATCATGTTAACGTAACGGGTGAAGTACCATTTTCTTGTTTTTGTTGAATATCTTTTTATGTTATTTAGTCGCACTATACTGCATTTTATACAGAAAGAACCATAAATAAAGTCATGAATTTCATGGTCTCATTTAAGGTTAATTAAACAAGTAGTTTTTTGTTTCCACGATCACATGCCTTGTTCAACATATTTTTCATGTTGAAGTTCACTCAGTGTGATATTTTTTTCTTCTGAATATTGTTAGGCTTCGGAAGTCAAGGAGTGTCAATTATTTATCTAAATCATGTGATGACATCTTTGAAAAGTTGATACAAAGCGGTATTTCCAAAGAGGAGCTCTATGACACTGTTTGCAAGCAGGTTCCATCTTAGATTTAGATTGCTGAGCTACAAACTATCATCATATACGTGTCTAACTGTTTCCTCCCTTGCTTTGTTGCAGTGTAGATAGGTGGAGATAAATCTGACATTCATGTTAACTCTGCTTCTACTACTAAGTTGGATAATGGTGAACCACTACTGAATCCAGACCAACTGGAAAAGCAGTCGAGACAGTGTAGAAAATCTTGCGAGCTAGGTACTGCATCTGAAAAGTACAAAGTTTGTCATTGGCTAAATGAGTGATAAAGTCAAAATGTCGATATATACTTACATTGAAATTTGTATCGAATAAGGGGAAAAGGGCGATGTCCTCCCCTATGTAATGAACAATTTTTCTATGTGAAATAAAAAGGAATGTTTCAAAAGAGTAATTTGTTATGGTTGTTGTATCTTATTAACTAAATTAGTTTATTAAAATATTCTTTGTGCCTGATAGAAGCCACAAAAATATTACTTAATGAAATATAAGAAAGTTAAAACCTCATTGACAAATAGGAAAATATAGATCACAATTGTAATTCATGATAAAATAAGTATATTTATGAAGGCCCTAGAAACCTCATTGAAAGTTGTGAAATTAGCCTTCACAAATGTATTTGGGAGGCCTGGGAATTATTTTTGTGAAGGTCAAATAATCCTTCAAAAAAAGTATTTGTGAAGGCCCTAGAACCTCATTGAAAGTCGTGAAATTAGCCTTCAACAATGTATTTGGGAGGCCTAGGCAATTTTTTTGTGAAGGTCAAACAGTCCTTCAAAATAGTATTTGTGAAGGCTACAGTCTCTCATCAAAGTATTTGTGAAGAGGCTTTTAGAGTAGGACTTTTTGTGAAGGAATGTCCTTCAACCTAATTTTTTATTGAAGGAATTAATATACATTTGTGAAGGAATGATCCTTCACAAAAAGTTACATTCCCTGTAGTGTGTTATGCATTAATTTCAAGATATTGTTGATTGCTTGTTTGATTATTCTTGAATATTATTGCTTGGACATCAAGTTGCTCTGGATCAGGTATGTGGTTATTTATGGATAATCACTTTAGTTTCACGGATATTTCTCGGGTGTTTAATCGAATTGAATGCAACCTATCTATTTGGATGTTCATATATGCAAATCATAAAGTCAATATGATTATCACAATTAAGATATAAGTGTGTATTCTCGCACCTACATGCCACCCTGATGTAAGATGCAATGAGGTCAAGCCGAAGAGGGAAGACCCATGGGCACCATGAGAGGTGACCCCGGGCACCAAGCTCAAGATAGAGAAGGTGGCCTTATGATATTGCATGACTAACGGGCACCATGAGAGGTGACCCCAGGCACCAAGCGCAGGATGGTGAAGGTGGCCTTAAGTCAATGGCAAAAGAGGAACCCTAAGGAGGGTATTACAGGGTTAGGGCAAAAGTGGTGGAAAATGTCACATTGAAAGCGTAAACTTGCTTGTTAATTAACTTGATTGTGATATTTGGATTGTTAGCCATATGTGTGAAATTTTGTTTGTCCCCACATACCGGCATATTCATATATGCTGACCGACGTTTTGTTTGTCGGCGTTTTAGGTACAACACTAAAAAGAATAACCAGTAAAGTGACACATTGTGAAAATAAGAAATAAAGTGCAAGGCGGATTAGATAGAATAGAATCAAGCTGTGGATAGAAGTAGATATCCAAAGTTTTTAAAAGGTATACAAAGTTTTATTTATTCCAACTTTCAGTATAGTTTGGTAGAATTTTATAATTATTATTGATTATTTGTCAAACCTTTGATCCTGTTTATTGGGATAATGGCTCTGACCTCTTGGTCTCCCTTAATTGGGGGTTACCGGGAGGCGGGGTCATTACAATTGGTATCAGAGCATCGGTTCCTCATTTAATCTTTAGTAATTATTAAATTTTACAAATTCCATAGAACCGAGGGAGTTATTAGAGGATTTTCCGAAAGATAGAGGTGACTAGATAAGGATCACGTCTGGGGGCTGACAATATTTTCTTCCGCGCCGCTAGTTGGAATACGAGGACTCCCGGGTCTATGTGACTACCTGGCCAATGTCTCTAGATCTGACTCGAAATAAGATACCTTCAGGACTCTCTCATCTATTTTCATCCCTTCTCAACTCTAATTCTGTTAAGATTCCAAGGTTTAGGGTTTTTCTCTCTCTTCCTCACTCTTTTGAGGCCAGGGTATGTATGATAAGGTTAAGGAATCCTCCACCAAATTAATAAAAAAGCATGTAAATAAGATGTCATGGACATAAGCTTAATAGTTTAAGCATAAACTAAAGAATAGTTGCATGCTTAGGTCATATGAAATGTGTTGTCATGCCCTCAGAAGAGAGTTGGTGCTAGACCTTATTGTTAAGAGGATGAGTAGAGAGTTAGTCTTGGAGGTAGAGATCTCCATGAAAGGTAGAGACCTGGCATATCCTCTGAGGATGATGCTAATCCTAACCCTATGTGGTGGTTAGAGAGGGAGGGATGGCATGATGAGTTAGATGTCATGGTCAACCATGTGTGTGGAGGTTGACATGGTTTTAGTGGGGATACCCATGACAATGTGAGCTAGGTGAGGTTGGTTGACCTAGTACCGTTGGAGACCCAACCCTGGGAAGGGTCGTGCATATTAGGGTGAAGGATAACCCCTTCCTGGATGAGGTTAGTGATGACCATATAGAAACATTATGAGCTTGTATGAACATGGCAAAGTTGCACCCAAAGTACGTCAGTAGTGCTGACAGTAGGCTAAAACCCTAGCCAGGAGAGTATGTAGATAAGCATGAAGAGTTATGGATAATCTTGAGAAAAGATAGGTTTCACCCATGTAGGTGTACGCTTGTGAGTTTGATCCATCTTAGAGAAGAGAGGACCTCTAGTAGTAAGGTTGTTGTAGGGTTAAGCTCTAGAGAGAGAGAGAGTAGGGCCCGAGCAAGAAGGTTGGAAGCTTAGACTCTGGGATAGGAGGAACCCTAAGAAGTTGAGTATGTTACAACCTAAGTGGATGGTTGTGGTTTCCTCGTGCATGGTCCTTGTGGTTTCTTAGTTGCCTTTAGAGGAACCAAACCCTAGAGAAAGGATGAGGTTGTTGGTACCTATGAGCCTATGGTATGGGTGTTTACCTTCTAGGGATAGGAAGAAGAGTTCCTTAGACCCTGAAGAGGTTTAGTAAAAAGTTGTGAGGCCTTATACCTAGTTGGTTGTCCTTGAGGAGGACTCCACTCTAAGGTGTTGCTCGAGTAGAAGGATTATAGAATGTGCATGTTATACCTCATACATGTTTGGTTCGTGGTTAGAATGTTGAGCATGCAGTTGGACAACTTTTACGGAAAGGTGAACCTAGGATCTGTAGACCTATAAGAGGGGAAGTAGTAGTGATTGGTGTACCAAATTCTCATGATAAGATTTGAGTTTCCATAGATCTGAGCATGGCACTCCTCATGTTTAGAGGAATGGGAAACCACTTGGATTAAGGTGTATGTTAGATGAACCTCTCACATATAGGTTGGCGACATATAGTGGTCCAATATAAAGGAATAGAAACAACTAGGACTTATCATGGAGACCTAGCATGGTTTAGTAGGTGGTCTGCTTGCTAGCTACGTGCCTTAGTAGCTTTCTACGGTCAAACATGCTCATGTGGATGTAAACCCTGGACATAAGGACGTTTGTGGCCTTTGCTGCTATTAAGAGATAGTTTCCTCCCATCCTGGGAGAGGGACCCTTCTGTAGGGTATGGATCAACTTTTGTTGGGTTGAGGTAACCTAAAAAGGTCTCATAGGATCTTGAGAAGCTAAGTGGATAGTACATAGTATGAGAATGAACATGTACACCCATAGATAACCATCACTAAGTGCATGTGGATGTGTTACCATGGAGGTAACCAGTATAGGGCCTAACTGAGGTAGGTAGGTCGCCATGATCCCTATAAAAGGATGTAAGTCAGACCTCAAATGTTGAGAGAGATGATGGAGACTTGGGTAAGGTTTCAAGTTGGATATGTGCTATGTTTGGATCCTAAGTCTATCCTAGGGTCAAGTAGGGATAAGATCGATGGGAGTAGGAGTTGCCTAATTCCCTAGTTGCACGTGACCATAGGGTCGGGAGGTAACAGTTGTCATTGTCTGAGGGCCATGGGTTAGGAGATTGATCACCTTCATGAACTCATGGGACCCAAAGGGCAAATGAAGAGGGCACTCTCTGATGCATAAGGGAAGAGGGATGACCCCAAAAGTGTCGGCACCCTACAGACCTAGAGGAGATGACCAAGGATGGTATGGTGACCCAAGTGGGTTCGAGACCAGTTTTCTATGGAAGTAACCCTGATATCAAGATGTTCATGATGTAGAGACATGTGATGCACGTTTCAAATTAGATTTGAAGGTGTACTGGCAAGGTGGGATGTACCATCTCTACTCTTGGAATGGGAAGAACTCTATATTTGGACTGCAGTCGAATGCTTATTTTCTCTTGTTATGGGAGTGAGAGATAGGACAGTGTACATGCCATACACCAAGGATAAAGATGATGTGAGTGGAAACGTTGCTATGAGATATGTTGATAGAGATGATAGTGTACCTTTGTGGAGTGTACGATATGTGGATGGTTTACAAACACCAAGAGAACTAAGGTAGTCATCTTATGAGGATGTTTTTATCATGAGCTATGTGGAATATATGAGTTATATAAGGTTGAGTTTTATAACCAAGAGGATGAGCTCAGAGTTTTCTTGATGAAGATAGACTTAGAGTCTGAGATGAGATAATAAGTGGAATACATGGAGGTGCATGTCTTCAACATTACCTAACACATAAAGATGAAAGGTGGTAATGGATGCTCTAATTGAGATGCAACTATCTAGTCTAGCTAGTGGAAAGGCTAGAAGAGGTGGTTAAGTGAACCCTAAGTTCATGAGATGTGTTTGGCTAACACTCAGAGATAATGAGATATGTTGATTGAGTTTGTGGTTTGTTGGTTAGCCAGCCTAGGGCTTGTTGTGATAGAAGGATGGTTGTAGAACCTCAGATGCACTTCTTTGGAAAAGAAGGTGATGAAACCCTGACTTGTGTGTTTTAAGGTTTCTAAGGAATCAACCTTGATGGAATCATGACATACAGGAGATCATGATTCTAAGTTCACCATAACACCGTGGTTCTACTAAGATAATAAGTGGTACTTTGGATGCCTAAGAAGTGTAAGGAGTTACATGTGGCTTGTCACCATGCATGTCAGGAGGTGAAGGACGAACACCAATAACCCTTTGAGTTGATACAGAGGGTAAAGAGTCCCCGTGAGGGAATGGGGGTTGATCACTATAGATGTTGTGGTAAGTCTCCCATAGACTAAAGACGGTCAAGATGCAATATGGGTTATGGTGGATCACCTTACCTAGATGATAGGTAAGAGAAAGAGAGAATACCGTCAAGGGACAGATCCGGTTGAACTATATGTAAGAGAGAGAGAGAGATGGTTCAACTAAACCATGATGCGAGTTCAAAAGTTCTTGACTATGACCTAAAGATTCACTTCCCTGTGGTGGAAGTAGGTACATCAAGAACTCGATGTAGTATAGATTATCACCCCTAACTGATGGTTAGTATGATCCAGACTAGAGGGTCTGATAAGAGCATGTGTGCTCGTTCAAGGTGATACATGGAGACAGTTTTATCCTATGAAAAATGTGATGTTAACCACCATAGCCTTATCAGGATGTAAGAAGCTCTGTAAGGGAGGCTATGTCGGTCATCGCTTCATGAAAATGATGTCAGTGGAAAGACCTTGTGAAGGTCAGAGAGACCACAGTGTGTGTAGATGAAGTCGCCTTGATCATGCGATGACTGAGAAAGCCCAGGGGCGACATGAGTCGTGAGATGATGCAAAGAAAACTGACATGTGGTTCACTGTGGGAGAATATGTGATGTGAAAATCCGACCCCTCTAAGCTACAACTGAGAAAGTTGAGTCCCCGATATATGGGTCCATTTGAGATGAATTGGTGGAGATGGTTATGTTTAGTCTTACCCCTCAGGATAATGTGATGTGTTCCACGAGTCCGATCTAGAGCACTATGTGAGGTACCCAAGCCATGTGCTGAGCCATGGATCTATTTAGCTTTGTGAGAGGCTGAAATGTCCTGAGTCACCTATGAGGGTACAATATACCAAGGCGAGAGAGAACTTAGATGTAAGAATATAAGATGATTAAGGTTCTTGGGAAGCACCATGGAGAGGGTGAAGCCACATAAGAGCCATGATGGACATGAGAAAGTCTTATCCTGCTTGCTTGTATGTTTGATGGAATTTTGAGGGAAAAATTCCTATAAGAGGGGAAGGATGTTACAACCTCAATTTTGCATATGTTTTCATAATTGAAATGTAATGATTTAATGAATATGGACTTAATGGAAAAGGTTTAACGCTTTGCTTCAAAAGATGGATTATTTTGCAAATCTCCCTTTTGATAGGAATTTCGTGTTTCCTATTATTATATTAATCCAATAATGGATATAAAAGAGAAGAAAAGAAGAAAAGTCCAAATATTAGAAAAAGATACAAGATAATGAATATTAAGCAAATTATTTATGAGAATTATATAGAAATCTCTAGAAGGTGGCATTAATGGCCACAATTGAGTAAATTTCGTTTATATGTGATTTCTAATGAAGGAAATAGGAAAAGAGGAAAGGAAATAAAAGATAAAGAGAAAATCTTTGAAAAGAGATATCTTAATAAAGAAATAAGATAATGAGAAATGAAGAATGTAGATGCATCTAGAAGGATAATAAGCATCCTTAAAAAAAGATTTCGAAATCTTTGGATTTCTTGGGATCAAGGAGTCCCAATGGATAAGAAGAAAGAGAAAATGAAAATAATACAAAATAAGAGGATAATGGGATACTTAATTAACGAATTTTTGGTATTATCAAAAAGAGGTACTTTCTACTATTAAAAAGTATAATTTCATGGCCAATGGATTAAAAGTCAAGCATAGAGATGATGAAAGAGATAATTTTCAAATTCCCAATATCTAAGGTATATGGTTTAATAAGAAGATATTTAAGAGAGAGAAGGTTACTTCTTAATGAAGGAACTTGGTTTCCTTTTAGGAAAGGGACTTGGATCTCGTGGATGGGCATCCTAGGGATTTTCTACCCTCCCCTATATAAAGGTAGAACTCTTGGCTCGAGCCCAAGAGAGTTTCATGCATCTCTCTCTTCTCCTTCTTCTATTCGTTCAAACCCTAGCCAAGAGAGTAGATCAATCTCGAGGGCACTAAGGAGCTATGTTGAGATCTCGGCAGAGGCACGAAGATCCCATGCCGACCTGGGATGATTGGCCATCATCCCCATGCCCACACCACCGTGCAACGCCTGCAGAAGGTCGGCGCCATGGCTGCATGTTGCATGCCTGCCCTACCCAAACCAACCACCTAGGTCGTGAGTTGGGTGGCGCCCCAGGTGCAGCGGAGGGCGGCAGGGAAAGGGTAGTAGCTGGCGGCAAGTTTCGAGCCCTGGAGAGGATGGGGTGGACCCACGAAGTGCTACAAGTCGGTGACAGCTAGGGTATCGCGAGGTTGAAGATGATCGGGCATCGGTTGATGTTTTTGCCCCTCCGCGTGCTAAAGTGTTGGTTACTTAAGTGAGGGCAAAGACGTAATTTGGTTATGTTCTGGGCCAGCTACGTGGTGCATGAAAAGGGTGATGTGGCAGCCTCCCATTGGTCTAAGTAAGTAATTCTTACAAAAATCGTATCTAATTAATGGTTGCTCGGATGGATACATATAATATATGAATTTTGCTCAGAAAAATGTGAGGAATACATTAAAAATAGATTTTGATCCTAATTCCTCTTACAATTCGAAAAGTAGTTGAAGTTACCAACTTTAAATCATTAATGGTTAAGAAACCCTAATATATGATGATTAATGAATTAGGAAGGGTTATTTCAATGTTTAAAGATGATATTAACCTGTTGATTACAAAAAGACACATTAGATCTAAAAGGATGAACTTTACACATAATTGGATTAATTTAGGGTTATTCAAATTCATGTATGAATCTAAGATATGATGAGTCTAAGCTATTTTGAGTATAAAAGTTCCTATTTGTGGATAAATACCCTTAATTTGGTAATTAGGGTTTTCTAATGGATAAATGTGAATAGTAATAAATGGAATCCATATATGAATTAGATTATAATGAAATATGAGTAGTCAATTTGGAAGGAATCTAAGATGATAATTGGGACTAATGATCTTGAAATAAATTAAAAGGATAAAAGTGGTAATTTTAGTGTAAAGGGAAATAATAGACTTAATTGACTTTTAAGTAGGCTTATGATGTTGAAATTAGGGTTTGTGAACTAAAAGAGTATTAAAAGTGATAAAGGTATTATGGAGGCTAAAACCCTAATAAAACCCTAAAGTGGCCTAGAAATCCTAAGGTAGTCTTGAGAATGTTTTGGATAAAACAATGACACTTGGATGTTATGCATTAATGTCAGGATATTGTTGATTGCTTGTTTGCTTATTCTTGAATATTATTGCTTGGACATCAAGTTGCTATGTATCAGGTATGTGGTTATTTATGGATAATTGTTTTAGTTTCACGGAGATTTCTCGGGTGTTTAATCGAATTGAATGCAACCTATCTATTTTTATGTTCATATATGCAAATCATAAAGTCAATATGATTACCACAATTAAGATATAAGTGTGTATTCTCGCACCTACATGCCACCCTGATGTAAGATGCAATGAGGTCAAGCCCAAGAGGGAAGACCCATGGGCACCATGAGAGGTGACCCCAAGCACCAAGCTTAGGATAGAGAAGGTGGCATTATGATATTGCATGACTAATGCGGACCATGAGAGGTGACCCCAGGAACCAAGCTCAGGATGGAGAAGGTGGCCATAAGTCAATGGAAAAAAAGAAACCCTAAGGAGGGTATTCCAGGGTTAGGGCAAAAGTGGTGGTGAATGTCACATTGAAAGCATAAATTGTGTTTTTAATTAACTTGATTGTGATATTTAGATTATTAGCCATATGTGTGAAATTTTGTTTGTCCCCACATACCGGCATATTCATATATGCTGACCGATATTTTGTTTGTCGGTATTTTAGGTAAAATACTAAAAAGAATAACCAGTAAAGTGACACATTATGAATATAAGAAATAAAGTGCAAGGAGGATTAGATAGAATAGAATCAAGCTGTGGATAGAAGTAGATATCCAAAGTTTTTAAGAGGTATGCAAAGTTTTATTTTATTCCAGCTTTTAGTATAGTTTGGTATACTTTTATAATTATTATTGATTATTTGTCAAACCTTTGATCCTATTTATTGGGATAATGACTCTGACCTCTTGGTCTCCCTTAATTGGGGGTTACCAGGAAGTGTGGTCGTTACTGTCGTTCTCTCAGTTTACCCGGTCACGAACCTAAAGAGAAGTGTCACATTTTTGTAGACAACAAACGTTGTAGACGAATAGATGCACCACCACCATTGTAGCCCAAAAACTGCAAGAACCACTGCCTGACAGGTTGTGTCTTGAAGGAAGAGGGTGAACGACTTTGTCACTTCCATGAGAGAGATCTCCAAGCGACAAGTAGGAGTGACGACGACAGACTCCGGGATTAGGACTTGAAAAACACTCGCACAAACGGCTAACGACTGTGTTCGAAAGATCTATTTAAGCCTAATGACAAGATGCCTATTTATAGCCTTACACGCCCCAACAATACTATTCTTGTTAAAATGCGACTACTCGGTTGCTCTTGTACACATTACTAAAAATTCCGCAAAAGAGACACTTTCCAGTAAGGATTAATAAATCTGAATAGGAAAGAAACAATTAATTAAATGAGTAATTAATTACGTAATTTAATCCTAGTACAAAAAGAAAACGGAAGATGAAAGACATTCTTGTTGGGTTTTTTGGACAAAACATGCGCAGTGGAAGTAACAAAAATTCTACGCAACCCAAAATAGGATCTCGTCGACAATAGCATATTCAGAAAAAGTGTTTGTGGGATATACCTTATCGCAGAGCAAGTCCGACGATGTCCCACTACACGATGGTGTGCAACAATGCTAGCCTATATGGATGGAACTTCTCTCCCATTCGTTAAATACGTCACAGGAAGATCTAGCGGTGCTCCTTTCGTGCGGTGATGTATGCTGCTCGTAGCACGTATGGATGGTTATAGACGTCCTCTGAACACAGGCGTCTCAGTGTCTACGTCTCTACTTCGTCCATGTAGATGGACTAGAACTCCACATCGTGCTTCCTAAGCCAGTAGGAAGGAGTTGTCTCTATGCGGCAGCGTGCTAGCGTCGCGATTCTCTCCTTTCTCTCCTAAGGATGGTGATCGCTATGGTTTACGTACATGAGCGTAAACTAAAAAGACTCTCTCAATATCTTATATAGATATCGGCCGTCAAGATCCTTTAAATAGTAGATGAAGGGAAGTAGGGTTTCCTAAACCCATCGGTAAATAGAAACACTACGTTAATTAAAACACTCGTGGATTAATTAGAATATTCTAGAATTCATTAATTAACCAAATAATCACATTAATTGATTAATTAATATATGACTCCATGCAATCGCTTGGGATTGCTCTATGGGCATATAGACCAACCGACTCCCACTTGCACTTAGATCCAGTCACTCCAATATTATTCTAATCGATTACATAAACATTTTAGTAATCAATGTGATTTGGAGCAATTCCAATCACATCCACAATTATACTCCTATTCCAACACATCCTATGTGTGTGACCCGGTAGGCTCCAAATTACGTTGGTAGTGATATCCATAATCATATTATGATTTCACAAGCAATGATTGGTATCTAGCAAGACTTCATTGCCACCCAAGTAATTGGAGAAGTTGGAGAACAACTTAACATATCATTCATGACTGGTGTTATAGTGATTGTATAGTTCCTTTGTCACTAATATCTAGATTGAACTCTAGTCATGGAATCGTTATCCTCTTCAACATTCAATCCATGTTCCTTGAACTAGAGAAGACTGTCTGATATATATGTAAGCTCAATATCACAAATTGACTCACATCAGCATGGCCATGCATTTCTCAGTCTCACTTATCAAGTGGCCAGAATAGCAAACTCCCGTAGGAAGGATAAATTCCAGCTACATCACTCAGAGTCATCCCCATGTATCATAGTGAACCCAAGCACCATCTTTTTGGAAATCCTTATTCAGGACCACGGTGAATGACGTCAAAGTACACTAAATGACATGTGATAAGTGTAGTGACTTCAGGTCTAAGAACCACAATCACCACCATCATTATGAGATATGACTCTAACTACCAATAATGGTATCCATGTGTCACTCTCAAGGTGAGTCTATCTGATACACTGTTCTCTAACAAGTATCTATGTATTTGATTTGATATCTCCATATCATGGATAATGAGATTCTTCCATCAACCAACATACATTCTAATCTTATGTGTTATTGATGTCTATGGATATTTCCACAATAACAACCGATTAGGGACAAAACAATAATACATACTCTTAGCATACATATGATCTCACTATTTAGGTCATCAACCCGAAGACATATGTCATTGAGTATATTATTCTACAGACATCTATAAGTTTTATTGTGGCATACAACTCATAAAAACATAATTTTCTAATGCGGAAGCATTCATTAAGAAGCGGATTACCAAAAATCACTAAAAATTAAAACCTTTTTATCAAGAGGTCCATAAAGTAAAAACTTTCTCACATAGAACAAAAGTAACACATTTACATTTTGTTTTTCAAAAGTACATATCTTGTATCATCTCTTTCTATGAATTACAAGCATCAGCTGTCCTGCTAAGCTAAACACAGTCAGTACGGAAATCTCGAGGCACTGAGCCAAAATCTCGAAAACATTAACTACTACTCCGAGGACTTGAGAGTACAGAGACAACACATATGACTCTATCTACATCTATACAAGGTATAACATCCAGTGTCTCCACCTGAGGCTTCACTGCTGTCTTTGTTGCTACTGTTGTTGTCCTTCACCTACTGAAGGGTTCCTGCCTCCTCGTCCGTGTCCACCTAAAAATGTATTTCCCATGGGGGTGAGACAATTGTAAATTTTCCCAGGGAGAGATATAACTCTCCGCCAGTAACATTATTATTGCAGCTTAAGAAGATAAATATGCACATAGGAATCATATTTGTTTGACCGCAGATAATTCAATGTGTAACAGATTAGAATAATATTCTTATCTAAAACATTGCAGCTATAACTTGAAAGAGCAACATGTCACTTATCCATTAAGGAATATGAAGAACATGTATAACATCTATTCACTACAGCATCATTACCACGACATTAACTATCTTCAGGCTTAGATCATTTATCTAATACCTGGCATTGTCATTGTGGAGTCATGGAATGTGGCCATACTCTTTTCACAAAGTGTTGGGATCTTAATCCCTCAACTCACCAAGTACATTTCCTCTTTTTAACAAGTTCATCATCACGATTATAGAATCTGGGTATTTGAACCCATAACTCACCATAGGATACTTATTACCACTTGTTAGGTAACTTTTACCTTCAGATCATCTGACCAAAGACATCATAATTCTTTCTATACAATGTATTTTATATAGTACACAAAGCTCAACGATTCTTACTACACAAATCATATGAAGGCTTATAAAGCCTATAAAATATTCTCAATAAACAAGCATCATAGCCCATACCTGGCTATGCTTCTCATCTCATCATCCCTGCATGATTAGTATTCATGGTAACAATTATAATGCTTTCATATCAGTATCATACAACACTAAGTAGTGTTATCCCTTTTTAGGGTTCATGATTTCTCTTCCACATCAGTATCATACAACACTAAGTAATACCACTATTCCCTCTTTAGGGATTCATGGTTTCTCTTTTATATCAGCACCCTTCATTAGGGTTTTCAATAAATAACCACTTGGGTTCTTAAGATCTTATTATTAATGATTAGCCATATACCATTGCTTCTCAAAGCTAGAGACCAAAATGTATATCATAAGCATTCAAACATACTTATATATCCTCATCATTCATCATTAAAAGTATTATCAACACAAAGTATGAGTTTCTCTCTCATCTTTATCAAAATATGATTGTATTAAAGTCTATTGATTTGGATTAACCTATTCATAAGGCATGTTAGCCTATACTTAACAAAGTGCATTATATATCAATGTAACAATTGTCATGACACATTTCATGTGTCATCTATTCCAATTATAATGAACTTATAACACATCATGGTATATCAGAATTGGGGTGTTGGATGTGATACCTATCATATCTTGATGTATCACTTCCCTCAACACCTTCATCCTACTTGAGTTTATTCACTTAGCTTGTATTATGGTATCACTCATCCTAATACCTATGCACTAGATCATCACATTCATTACACAATGTATTGGTCATGATTCATCTATTTTAGAACACATAACCATTGCCAAAGATATGGACTCACCCTTGAGTCAGGGACTATTCATATAAGGATATCCATAATCAACCCCTCTAGGTATTTCATTTGTCAATACATTAATCACTATTCCATCAATAGGAATAGGATTTCCATAATTATAACTTAAGGTTCGCTTAGCATCTCACAAACATATATAGATTTCACCTAGAATCACTCTTCATTAGAGTTTCACATAACATCCTTCTATATCATGGTTTCACCTAGTATTATGTGAAATTAAGGTTTCACAACACATCACCCAGTGTTAAGGCTTCACATTAGTACTAATGGCCCTACCCTATATTAGAGATTCATATATCTTTATCCCATTTTAGGGATTAGGGTTTACCATTCACATCCAAGTGGGGTTTCTCTTTCCTCATACCCAAATTAGGGTTAGGATATACAATTCCCATTAAATTAGAGTTTCCTTCATTGTTACACTAAGTTAGGGTTACATCATCACCCTGGATTTATATTAACACTCAGTTTTGCCCTAGATTAGGGTTTCCCACATAGCTTTGCTCTAATTAGGGTTTCACACATAGCATTGCTCTAATTAGGGTTTCACACATAGCATTGCTTTAATTAGGGTTTCACACATAGCATTGCTCTAATTAGGGTTTCACACATAGCTAGGGTTAACCTTCACAATAATCATGAATCTACATCTTTCATAATTACATAGCTGATTGACCTTTGATCATATTAGATGTCTAAATGGTCTAATCAATTAAACCATCAATTATATAAGGAGTTCAAAAGAATTGACCAATTAAACTTTCAATTCCACAAAATGATCAATTGGGTTAACTATTGAAATCTTCAAATGCATTAAGTATCTAAATAGGTTCACCATATTGGACCTTCAATTACATGAGATATTCAAATGGATTAACCATGTTGATCTTCACAAAGTTAATTACTTAGACCCTCAATGATCTTGGTTCTCATACATCAATTGGTTGAAAACCATTTGAACAAGTTGTGCTTGAAATTAATTAGACAAAGTAGGTATTGAAACCGTTTGCACTTTGGGTCTCCAAACGGTTTGAGATCGTTTGGTCCCAAATGGTCTTGAGACCGTTTGGACTCAAACGGTCTTGAGACCGTTTGGTCCAAACCATCTCAAAACCACATGGACCAAAAAGATACTTCAACACTCAATCGACTCAATGATTCAATCCATGAACCAATTATAAATTGAACCACTAAAGCATTCATCAATTGGACCACTGAATTGCCATTCAATTAGACCTCCAATTTAGGGTTTTGAACCCAATTGAACTAGGTTTGATACTCAAGAAACCATCACTTAGGGTTTGAAATCGAGGATCCATCAATGATTGACATTGTGGAATCAAATCAATTGAAATCAATGAACTATCATCATCACATGATATGACCTGACCTCAAACGGTCTTGGATGACCACAAAACGGTCTTGAGACCATTTGGTTGATCTCCAAACGGTCTTGAGACCATTTTCCCATTCCATCATCAAAATCCATAACATTCAATTAGGGTTTTGGACCATTGGATTGATTATCAAATCAACACTTAGTTGCAATTCAATTTGGTACCATTGGATCTTCAAACACTTAGCCGTACTTAACCCTAGACCTCCAAATGGTCTTGGGTGACCTCCAAATGGTCTTGAGACCGTTTGGGTGATCCCCAAATGGTTTTGAAACCGTTTGGGTCAATCAACCCAAAACATCATCTCAATCAATTTCAAAATCAGCACTTAGCCGATTAGGGTTTGCAATTAAGGAATCATACACATTTGAAACTTTCCAGATCAACCAATTGAAACCATTGGATCAAGATCCAAGTACCACAGAATATATCTTCAAACAGTCAACCATTTCAAATGGTCAACCATCCCAAATGGTTTGGGACCCAAACCACCAAACGGTTTGGTGAAACCGTTTGGTCCCAACATTGAAACCGTTTTCCCTAGATATTTAGGGAGGTGTGTGCTTATGATGATTTCATAATCATCAAGATCGAAACTCACGAAATCTACTGTGATTTCCATGGAGATTGCACCAATCAACCAAACTTAACTTCGGAAATGTAGAAATGATCACCAATTGATAAGGAATTGATTACAATAATAAAATTAAGGGTTCAAGTTATAAAACCCACCTCCAATTGAGATCCAAAGCTCCAAGCTCATGGAAACAATGGTGGATGAATCTCCTTTCACTATTACAAGGGTTGTCCTCAAGCTTTGAGTGAAAAGAATTGGTTAGAATTGAAGAGGGGATCGAGATATGAAGAATTCATGCATTGATTTTCAATTTTCACCATGGATTCAAGGTGAAAGGAGGTCAAGAACTTTACCAACAGGTTGGGGGTCATCCTCCTGATCCTCCCAAGCTCCCTCGGTCGTTTCCCAAGCAAGGAGAAGAAGTGCAAATGAAAAAGCCTTTCATTTGGCTTGTAAAGGGTCTTTTTATAAGGAATTCAAGGAGAGAGAAAGTGCCTTATAAAAATTCATTTAATCCCAAAAATATGGCCGCTTATTCCCCCTCATCTTACTTAGGGACGAGGATATCTTGTTTTCCTCTTATTATTCTCAATTATCCATGATTTAAAAAAAAGCAAATTAAGCACCTCAAATCATATTATACTAATATCCATATGTGAGTGGATATTTCTTTTTCTTATAATAATGGTGAGTGGGATTTCACCTCCTTAGGATATGCTCGTGCCTTTGCAAGGCTTTAAGATCATCCATAAACATCTGAATCCAACCATTTTAATTTTTGGTTGAAGGTCCTTTAATTAATACATTCATTTTTGCCCTAAATTGAATTAGGGTTTCAATTAGGATTAGATCTTGATTATTTTAATATCAAGATTCTCTCTCCTCCAACTTAATTCAAACGAGGCGCCCTTCTCATTTTATTTGCTCTAACTGATGCCAAGAAACATTTGGGACCTTATTGAAGTGGTAATTTGCATGTTTAACCCTAGGTTTTGGGTAAATTACACATTACACCAAAACTAGGTTTTAATACACAAGGATTTCTTTACAAGCTTAATCTTAGTGCCCAAGCTTGTGAAAACCATAACACTACATTATATTCATTCTTATGATGTCTCAACATCAGAGGAACATATTATTATGAAACTTTTGCAATTTAACCCCTCAACTTGGGTAATTTGCACTTTAGTCCAAAATAAGCAAACATTGCTTCAACATTGATCAATCGTGACCAAAATTGAAACATAAGTTTCTCATGAGCCTTAATTACTTTTCCTAAGATAATATTAAGCATCTAATCAACATTATTAGGCAAAACATCTAGGGTTAATTCATAACCCAGGTCAGGGATGTTACATTTATGGTCATCTCACAATATAAAACACAAACATATAGATTGGAAACTTGCCTTTATTGATACATGATCAATGTAGTATTACAAATCATTTACATAGTATCCCATTACAATCATCAAATGATAGTCTCTATGGGCATACATACCAACAGATTCCCACTTGCACTTATACCCAATCACTCATTAATCTCAATCCAAGTTATCGAACATGTCCGTCATGTTTCTACTGTGAAAGTGCTTTTGTGAGCGGGTCAGCCTTTATTGATACATGATCAATGTAGTATTACAAATCGTTTACATAGTATCCCATTACAATCATCAAATGATAGTCTCTATGGGCATACATACCAACAAATTCCCACTTGCACTTATACCCAATCACTCATGAATCTCAATCCAAGTTTTCGAACATGTCCGTCATGTTTCTACTGTGAAAGTGCTTTTGTGAGTGGGTCAACCACATTGCTTTCTATAGGTACTCTGCAAATCTTCACATCTTCTCGTTGTACGATATCTCGTATGAGATGGAACCGTCGTAGAATATGTTTGGAACATTGGTAAGATCTTGGTTCTTTAGCCTGTGCAATTGCTCCATTGTTGTCGCAAAAAAACTCAATTGCATCACCAACGCTTGGAATCACTCCAAGTTCAAAAATGAACTTGTTGATCCACACAACTTCCTTTGCAGCATTAGATGCGACCATATATTCGGCCTCTGTTGTAGAATCCACAACTGTCTCTTGCTTGGAACTCTTCCAGCTCACAACTCTGTTGCTCAGGCAAAACACAAATCAAATTGCGATCTGTAGTCATCTTTGTCAGTTTGGAAGCTAGCATCAGTGTAACCCTTTACACAAGATCTTCCCCACCACCGTATACTAAGAATTGATCCTTAGTCCTTCTCAAGTACTTTAGGATGTTCTTTACGGCTGTCTAGTGACATTCACCTGGATCTGACTGATACTGGCTTGTCATGCTCAAAGCATACGACACATTAGGACGAGTACATAACATCGCGTACATAATAGATCCAATTGTTGATGCATATTGAATCTTACTCATGTGTGCCCATTCATCACACGAACTAGGACATTGGGCTTTAGAGATCAAAACCCCATGGGACATGGGCAAGTTACACATAGAAAATGCTTTTTACAACAGTTAATTTTCTCAATTTACAACAGGTGTTAACCGTTGTATTAGATCGCGTGGTCTTATGGGGGGTGCTTTACATAACATGTGATCGCATGTTGTAATAGATGTATTTTATAAAACAGTTGAAACATGTTGTCTTTTAAGGAATGGCATGTTGTAATATGGGTATTTTACACAACATGTGGTGCACCTGTTGTAATATATATTATACAACAGTTGAACGACGTCGTCTTTCGCTAAACACATCCGTTGTAATATGGGTATTTTTTACAACATGCAGTTCACCCGTTGTAATATATATTATACAACAGTCGAAGCATGTTGTCTTTCACTAAACACACCCGTTGTAATAGGTAGGTCTATTACAACATGTAGTGCACCTGTTGTAATATACATGTTTATACAACAGTTGGAGTATGTTGTCTTTCCATACATTTAACCGTTGTAGTAAGATTGTTTAGACAACATGGTGTGTGACTGTTGTAATATACACAATTTATACAACAGGTTATGCATGTTGTAGTTCATTAGAAACACCTGTTGTAATAGGTGTATTTTTTCCTGACAAACCTGTTGTAATAGGTGTGGATAACACAACATGTGTTGTTTGTTGTAGAATCATACATTTTACAACATATTATTAACTGTTGTCTTTGATTCGTGTTTGAAAGGTCATATATCGCACCAATTGTATTGATCAAATTAACCATATTATTAATAAATTATAATAAATATGCCATTATACTTTTTCATTTCACAAACAAACACATAGTTGAACAAAATTTCCATCAAACCTTAAAAGAAACTCATACTAAATTTAATTAATATTAAATCATCCATACAACGATTCAATAATACAAAGTATTGAGTATCCACTCTAGAATCGAACTGAAAACTAACTTAAAAAGTTTCACACATTGATCTATGGTAAAAAACAAATGTCTCCCCCACATGTCACATAATCTTATGTGTGCTCAAGAACACATGTCGCCCACTCGTTTCGGACCTCATCGATTTCCTCTTGGTTGAAGCAACGACCAATATACTTCGAATAATACTGCAATCATATGACAAATATATCAACATATTGTGATTTTTTCAATTTATTTAGAAATTTGAACAAACTAAAAGAATATAATGTTAAGTAGCTTACACATTTAGGAATATTTCTATTTCTCACATCAAAGATGTCTTTCATATACTTCAACACATAATACCCGCAATCTGTATTGTTCAGCTGCTTTGGACACTATACAAAATAAATATTAATTTGTTATCCAAATAATTGTGAGAACTTGTTAGGTAAACAAAATCAAAATTATTCAAATCTTTGTGCAAAAAGAATAAAAAATGATATTCCTGGAACATTTGCAAAGATTCAAACCCATGAATAAGTCAAGCTTATAGCAATTCCAACAGCGACTGAAACATGGCAGGTACTGATTTGCCAATATTTTCAATACAAGATTTATCATACAGAAAATATTCAAATCTGAAGTCAATTATCAGTTTACCAACAAAAAACATTTTTTTATCTCCACAATCTAGATAAGTTTTTAATATCATAGTGGAAAATTCTACAAGAGTTGTTGGGGAATCATTAATGTGGATATTATTTTTTTCTATATTTTTCTAAATGTCACATTCTCAATTGAAAATGTGTATGTATTTTTTTTTTACAGTCCATGGAGGCTTCAGAATTTCTGCTGTTGCAATAAAACATTTCCTTTCCATACAATCATTTTTTTAATAAAAATCAGAGATTACATATAACATTCCCCACTCGCAGCATATCACTACTTGTACATAGTGAAAAATTTCAGTAGAAAGCATATTAGTCATTCAAATACAAAACGGTCGTATTTATCTAACTAAACAAAAACAACACAATATCAATTACTTGTACCAAATTATTGTCATCTTCTGTACCCGAATAATCATTCAACTCATGCTCGAATAACACTGTTTCTTATGGTCTATATATCCTAGCACAATATCAGCTTGAATTCAAGACTGTTCTGACGGACAATAACCAAGGAAGGTGGACGAACATATGTCTTTATATGGATAGTAACAAGCCACCAAAACCATGCCCAGCCACCGGATTATGTTACAAGGCTTGCCTTTCCGACCTAAGCTTGCTGCATTACGCAATAAATACTTGTGGTACAACACTAAACAGACTATGCTAAACTAGCCGAAAGTGGCGAGTACTTAAACAAGGATGGCTGGCTCAGGCAATCCACTGCTGCCGTTGAGGACAGTGACATTGCCATCTGAATCGACATCAACAATGGCAGAGTCCCCCTCCTTAATTTCACCAGCCAGCATCTTCTCAGCTAAGCTGTCCTCCAACAGCCTCATTATAGCTCTTCTTAGAGGCCTGGCTCCATAACTAGGATTGTATCCTTCATCAACAACTCTGTCCCTAAATCTCTCGGTTACTTGAAAGCCTAAATCTCTCGGTTACTCTTTCCATACAATCATGGAATTCTCATATCCAAAATTCTTGCATGGTTGTGGGTGCAAAAAAGAGCATATATATTTGTGAATTGGAAGCTGGGACTGTTGCAGTTGAAGAAGTTTTGGGTGACAGTGATCCTCAAGTTGAGATCTTAGGGCGCTCTTCTACTGGTTTATTTTCAAAGTCAAAACCAGCTATTGGTGATGGTACACTGGATGGTAAAATATCTTTGGGAAGGAAAAGAATTTTTTTTTCCCATCACTCAAAATTTTTTATCATGAACGTGACAGGGTGAACCATTGTCAATCGAGCACATTACATAACATACCATAGATAACTTGATGCCATCCATAGGGCTAAGTCTGATCATACGCGAAGGTGACACATGAAAAAAAATCTAAGTTCCCTGACTTCCTCAACCTCTCACCTCGACTCCCTGCCTTCGTAGCCAACCATGGCACGAGGCACTGCCTCTCTTCTGGAGCACGAAGCCGTGCCCAGACTTGCTCTGCTCGTGACCTAGGGGGAAAGTGAACTCCGTCAGCAACCCACGATTCCAATGAGCCTCGGACAAAGCTCGGGGGCGACAGGGAACTCCCAACCCCGCACCAGCCGCCATGGCCGATTGATAGAAAGAACACGAGTCCAGGAAACACAATACCAAGAGCGAAAGAAATACACAAGACGAAAGCTCTATAACTAATCAAAGCTACTGAATCCTTCCGCGATGAACTTGAGTGCCCAAAGGCCTCAAAGTTGTTGTGTGTCCAGCCGGAAACAGAGCATCAAGCTTCAACACCAAGTTTTGCTCGGACCACGTTGATACGTGACAAAGAAGCATAGAAGTACATTAAAGGTGTCTTACTGAAGATGAAACATGAGAAAGTGAGTTGAAAACTCTGTCATGGCGGCCCAGCGAGGCTCGCCATCTCCAGTGAGGTAGCCCAAGTTCGGAGGCATACCTAGGATAAAAATCACTGGCAAAAAGCAGTTAAAAACAGAAGAAAAGGAACTACGGAACCTTGCTCGAGAGCTAATTGAACAATGGTGTCTAATACTTTTGGATAAATCCCGTCATCGTCCAAAAAGAAAACCAATTTCGCACCATGCCTATGAGTGCCTCCAGGATCAATTGGATATAGGGGGTCATCCCATCGTGCCTTAATAAGCTTCTAAGTGCATATACATCAACTTCCTTAGCCTGACTCCATGCCTACAACTTCTCGGTCGGAGGTGGGAAGGAAAAGAAAATTAAATGCAGAGGAAGCAGAGGATAGAGAATTACATGAAGAAGCTTCTGAACTAGTCACATCTGTTAAGAGTAACAGCCACTGTGCCAATGGGAGAAAATTCAACAAAATTCACAATTTTTTGCCACTGGATTATGGTGCCGTTCGTGGTTCTTGTAAGAAGGCAGATAGGACAACAACTGGTGTTGTCTCTGAATATTGTAATGATCTTGTAAGAGAGTGTGGCAAGTCTCAGAATAAAATCGATTCAAGAATAATGGAACCAACTGATGATCTTAAAATGGCCCTTTTGGAAGCTCATAATGATCATGCAATCAAAACATCGACAATATTTACTTGTAAATATCTTGTTCCAAAGGAGATGGAAGTAGCCAAGTCTGTTGATCTACATAGAGAAAAGAAAGTACAAAATGTGAGAATGAGTTACCCAATGGGGATTGTAATGGCTATTATGGTAGCAATGCTTGCAAGTACACTGGCAAAGGGAACATCCATCAAACTTCTTTACCGGATAATGAACAGAAAGCTCCTAACTCAAATGTCGCTCAAGAGTACGATTCCAGACCAGATTCTTCACCAGAGAAAAATAAGGACATACATGGCACAAAATTGGTGATTGATAAAAGTTCTGATGGTAATATTGTCTCCACTGACAAGGTAAGTGTGGTGCCCAGTGATCCACCGAATGCGCTAGTAGTAAAAATGGATGATTCTCAACTGTTACCAACAAACCCATCAGGTGAAAAATGTGTGGCACCCCTTGTTCATCCTGTTTGGGGGTACACAGTAAAATGTTGTAATAATTTCTATTTCTTCCGCAGTAAAATGTTATACTCAATCTAAAAGTGTAGTAATCGTTCTGAAATCTTTATGATCTTTAGAGATGGTCCATTTTATGACGAACTGTTGGTGAAAGCGGTCAAAAGAGATTGTATCTTTCACACCACTCTGAGAGCCGTTGAACTTCTATTAATTCCATCCCTACACTTACCTGCCGAGTTCCACAGTATGTTCATATGTATATTCATGGTTTTGCCTAAGTGATTAGTTAGATTGCATAGCACTCTACTAGATTGTCTGGGTTATACTTTGTTGGTTAACAACTTCAGAAATGATCGCATCATAGCAAATAATTTTCATCCCATGCAATAATTTTTGAGCAAAACATGTTATTAAGATGCCAAGTTTTGTGTGTGAATTTTATTAGGATTTCAGTGTGCTATGATTATTAAGTTATGATTGATCTAATCAAATTTGATTTTGGAGAACTTTAAAAGTGACCACACTTCAGCAGTTATATAGTCCCCTCATTTAGAAAAGCATCATGAGAAGAACACCTTCTGAAGATGCCAAATCTGATGAGCGGATTTCAGACTGACCTTTCTCATTAGTTGATGTGACGTGATTGCCAAGCTATGCTTTATGTTTGACAACTGGAGACAGTATCATGGTAGCTTATAACAATAAAAAATAGGGTAAATTTCAGAGAAATGCATTATGTTTCCTTATCTTAACAAATCTATGTGAGAAGGTAGCAAGTAGACGCAACACAACAACCAAAAAGACAAACCGATGCATCTGAATTATCACTAAGAAAAGAGGACTCTACCATGGCAGGGACATCAATAGAGAGATAGATAGTGAATCCAATAAATAAGCATGTATATGATTTTTGAGCATGATTGTAACGCACTATCAAAAGTTATTTACTCAATATGTATGAAATCGTCAACAACACTTATAAATTATCTAAATTCCTCGAAAATCGTGCATATCAACCCCAAATCTAAATTGTGCATCACATAATTCAATTAAGGGTTAAATTACTTGTTGTGGCAAGATTTAATATATAAACATGTGCAACAATCCTAATCTTGAATTATGCATCGCATAACTTGATTAAGTTTATAATTACTTATCATGACATAGATTATTAATATTAATTGAAATTCCAAATGATTTCTTGAGTTGAGCATCTCATCACTTAATTAGGGGTTAATCACTTAGTTTGGCAAACTTCATTAATTACAGTTAAGATTTTACATTCCTTGTCCTCGAAATCTGTGCCTACCGGTGTTAATATTAATCAGTGCAAGTTTAATTAACCAGACCGTGCAGCTCTAATTAATTTTGTACCATGCAGCTTCAGCTGCTCCTAACCGTGCAGCCTGACACTTATTCATACGTGCAGATCAGCCAAACAGGCCAACGTGCTATCAGTAACATGTTGTCTACATTAAACAGCAGACCGAGCAAACACAGTCAAATCCCCAACTGTGCATCCATCTCCAGGATGAAACCGTGCAAATCATCAATAATTCAAACTGTGCGGATTAGTTGCTTGATATCGTGCAGCCAACAATCAACAGGAATCGTGCAAAGAACTTATAACCAGATTTTACTTATCAGTGGAAATTATAAATGAAAGTGTGCAACCAGCAAAAAGGTGCAGTAGATTAATTCAGAGCTAATCGATGCAAGGGGGAGGTGAATTTCTACTCACTGAGAAACGAGATGGCCAAAACCAATAGAAATCTGCCCAAAACCCGCTTCCAGGCACCGTTGGGTTGTCTTCTTCAACCTTAGGACTGTCATGGATTGAACGTGCTATAGCTGTAGCAGCTTTTCACGCATAGGAAGGAGGAAAGCTTGGCTGGGTGCTACAGATTCGTGCCTAATCCTCACAGCCGAGCTCAACGACGCCTTCCCCCTAGTGCTTTGCTGCCAGGACGGCTCCCTGGCCGTGCGCCTAACTGCTGGTTGGCGCTGCTCGTGCAGGTTGGGGCGCCTCCGTTTTAGGCAATAAAGAGAGAGGAATGAACGTGGGAGGAAGGTGGAATAAGCTTGCGTCGCCGGCTGGGAGCTTGGAGCCCTAAATCTGCCCGCCCTTCTTCATTTTTTTACAGGTCGGTTGGAAGCAGCTGGGCACCGTTCTGGGTGGTCGGGGCACGAGATAGGGAGAGGAGAAGGAAGGAAAGGAAGAAGAAGAAGAAGGTGAAGAAGGGTGGGCGCCGTCGAATCAAAGCTAAGGGGCCAAAACGCCCCGCCCTTTCTCTGCTAGCCCGCCGATCGAGTGTCTGTTGCTTGGGCGCCGCTTAGGCGGTTCCCTGTTCTATCGGGGAAGGAAGAAAGGATAAGCGAGAAAGGGAAAGGGAAAGGGAAAGGGAAAGGGAAAGGGAAAGGGAAAGGAAAAAGGGTTAATAAACCAAAAATTGGAAAAATTGCAATTTAGGTCCCTAGGTCTTCGAAATGCCATAACTCTCACCTCGTTTGTCTGATTTGAATAATTCTTTTTGCAAAATTTCAAACGCGAGATCCTATACAACCTAAAGGAATCAAATCATCCTACTTAGACTATAACACTGGATCAAAGCAAAAATTGCTTCTAGAGTACTTTATTCAACTTAATTAGCTTAACGATCAACATTGCTATTATCATTAATTACCTTAGATGATTCAATCTCAACTATTGATTCACGTCTTAACTTATCTTAATTAACCGT